>JAVTVY010040301.1:0-176778 GCA_036873755.1 Hanleya hanleyi
GAAGTGCCCCGATGTATTTCGGTGACAAGAACGCTTTTGCTTTTTCAATGTTTTAAGACAAAAATATGCGATGCAAAGAGGAAAAAATATATTAATGTTCATAGAATTATGTGTAAATGAATAAAATCATTCTGTCCCATTTTGGCTTGTCAAACTATCGTTTGATCGAGATGAGAAACATGTCCGCTTCGATTTCGGACAGGCGCAGTGAGAATTTGATGAATTTTACGTTGATTTCTTTGAAAAAGCCCAATCCCAGGCCCGGCTGCGAATGTCGGCGTTTGAAAATTCGGAAGACCTTTGCAGAAGGAGCTAAATATCAATGGTGTAAACGGGAATGTAAATATTTATTTTCTCGTTTCACCGAGACGAGAAACATGTCAGCCTCCAGTCGATGACGTTTACGTTGACAACGCGTCGAACGACAGGCTCCGCCCACATTGAGGAAAAAGGTGGGTTCGTCAGTATGTGTGAATTGTTGTTGTTGTTGTTGTCTGGATTTCTTACCAATAAGCCCGACCTAAGGCCGGCTTCGCCGGCCTATTAGGTCGGCCTATTACGGAAGCTTAGAAGGGACATTGAAAATTATATACATATAGGCGCAGCCTAGTGCGAGTTCTTTTCATTTTCCTGGTCGTTTGTGGCTTGGTGATTTCTGATGAAATACTGGCAACCCAAAACTTTGGAATTGCTGTGGTTGTGGATGATGCGTTGAATATTTGATCAATCGGGAAATGTATTGTTCTTTATCTGACATAGCAGACTGCCTATACCATATAGTATATGTTTCACACATTTCAAGGTCCGAAAATATGAATTATTTTCAGTATAATCAAATACAGTCGATCAGAATTGATACTCTGGATCGGATCTGGGATAAAGTATGTTGATCGAATATATAAACCACAAAATATTGGGATGCTTCTTCATTATAAATTAATTTGAGGAATGAAACTGATAGAATTATTTTAATTTTATCCTTGAATGAAAAATTAAGAATGCCAAACTGTTCGAAGAGAGATATTATTAGTATATAATGGACAGAAATATTGCGATGTTTATAGTTACATATAATCAAATTATTGTAAACAAATGAAAAACAAGCTTGATAGCTTATGAAGCCAGGACATTCCACCTTGAGGACATTTACCCCTGTAGACATTTCCCTAGATATTTCCTCCTTCAAACATTTCCCTCTGTGGACATTCCCCACTTCCCCTCCCCCCTTTTTTTTTTTTTTTTTGTATTATGTTGTTAACTACAAATGTGTAACACACTGAAATATTTTAAGATACTTTCAACAAGATTTGTATAATTTAGTAAAATATTGTGATAGATATCTTGGGTTTTGCCATGAATTACTTTCTCTTCAACAGGGCACTATTTTGACATGCATAATTCATCTCAGCATATCTGTGCTAATAAAGAATTCCATTGAATTGCGCAAGTGTATGTTACATTATTGATTGTTCGCCTCATGTAGGTGTTGTTTTTTTTTCATTCATGTAGGTTCTAATTAGCAAACAAACATCTATTCTATTCTATCGTATGGATCAAAATATTTATTTATTTATGACTACGTTAATAGTTGTTAACGTATAGGATGTATACTACCGGTACCGTGGCTATTGTTTTATCATGCCGAATTATAGAAAATAATGAATAATAATAGAGAAATGCCCCAAATTTGTTTTTGTCAATATTTCAATTTTGTTAAACATTTGTACGAACTCATAGTACAAAAATATATAGGAAGGGGGGGGGAGGGGGGAATGCATGTCTAAATATGAGGGGGGGGGGATGCATGTCTAAATATGAGGAATCTGACTTTCTAAAATTTCGTTTTATAAGTTGTTTGAGTTCTTGGTAAAATTTTGCTGTTTGACTTCAAAGCTATTCATGAATTGACCCCTCAAAAGTGTACGGATCTAAACACAATAAAATCTGCAATAAACTATAGCTTGATGAATGTGTTTGTTTTATGAACTTTACTTGCATCTTGGTTGTCCGTACCTATTAATTTAATGTCTAAATCTAGGCCATAATCTGAAGTGAATGGATGATATCTGACGGTTCAGACAATCGCAGTGTCACCGTTTACTTGGAAATGATTTCTTGCCTGTTATAATTAAAATCCCCATTTGATAATCAGCTTGTTGTGACCCCCTTCTCCCTTTTCTTTGCGAACTTTGGATGACCTAATTTATCACGCGGACGTCAGCGACAGAACTTGAATGGCTTGATTTTGCTACGGCGTAAGGTCACAATTCCGTGGCAAATGTTCATTTTTTAAATGAACAACCGATTATCTCTTTACGAAACATCAGATCTTCAAAGCCTAATAAATAAGCTTGTTATAGATGGACACGTTATACAGCTTTTTCTTGCCGTAGAACTAAATTTTATGAAATTTCTGCACTGATGTGAAGTGCCATTTTCGCGAAAAAGAGGTCTGACCGCATTCTCAACCTGTAACCATTTGCGTGCGCGAAGTGCAGACGACACTCGGGCGTTTTCGCTAAATATTCTATCAGTCGGAAGGGAATCGGAAGGGAATTCATCCTTGAATTTATTAGCATATTATCCTTTTTTTGTTTCAAATCTATAGCAAATATTTTTAGATTAAATTTCGATACTGTTCTAATTTTAGCTATTACCCACACTGCCTCAAATCCAATATGGCAGCCCCCGCAAAATACGCCCACGCAAACGATGAAATCTGAACATGATAGACTACGGTGATTGTCTGTTTTTACATGGATTTACACTGGTTTGTGATTAAGTTCTGTATCTGTATTTTGTCTCACGTAATGCATGTATGTTACCTATTTAACGAACTCCGTTAGGGACCGCTTCGCGGTCCCGAACTTCGTTCGTTATTATATAGCTGTATTTGATTCTGAAATGTTCTCTCTCGTCGACTTTACGACAAGAGATAGAGATGAATAATGATTACAATTTCGACATCGCAGACTATCTCTTTCTGGACAGTAATATTCCAGCTGGACCTGCATATGTCGTATACATATCTCGCCTAGTAGTATTTGCTAGAACCTATGTAAAATATGACGAGTTTAATCAATGCCACAAAACATTATTGCAGAAACTTGTCAAACACGGCTATACCATCAAGCGCCTCAACGCAAAGTTGCTCAAATTTGGCGATACATATCACAATTCAATTTTATTTTTTATGTCTCATCATTCATTACATACACACTAAATTACAGATATTAAAAAAAGATCGGATGCCACTCTATACAGAGTTTTGAGAGACATTGATATTACTCCAATACTTGCATATAGTCATTTAAGTCTCATACGAGACCTAAAACTTTACATAAGGACAGCAATTAATAAAATAATTAAAGAAAAAAAAATAAGAAAAAACGCATGCTGATAGCAAAATATATATGCGTAGCATGCAAGATCGATATGGCGTTACGTTTCGAAACTTTAATTCCGTCCAATCTGAGGCGAGGGACCGTATGAACCCATGTACTTAAAGATCCTCCTAAAGTTCATATGATCAGCCACGATCAAAGCGGATTAAAAACACTGATGAGCGATACGAATTTGCTATTTTTGGAACATCATGATGTCTTGCCGGCATCATTGGAAACTGTTGAAAGCTTCCCTCTTGCTGGAACCAAGCCTTTGTATGTATACTATGCTTTTTTTAATAATTTGGTGCTACTATTATATGAATTAGGTCTTCGGATTATAGACGCGGAAATTAATGGACGACGTCTGTGTTTTGAATGACGGACACTTATATTTAAGAATTTTGCCGATAACCACATTTTAATATAAATTAGACCAACGATAGTCATTTTAGTTTATAACGATCACCAGTGTCCAGTTACTACTTGATGGAAATGAGAATCGGACTGAATATATTCTAGACACAAAATGCAAGGTAAGCTTTCTTTTGTACCTGAACCGAAGAAACTTGACCATTTTGACTTCTTTGCATTGTGTACCGTTATTTGCTATGATTGTTTGTCCGCTTTGCGTATAGTGGAGCGCGAATATCGGTCGGTTGGAGTACTTGAATACGATATAATCAGTTCTGCGTTATTTGATCTTCGTTTTGAATAAACGCGTGTACAATTACACCTTGTAGGTAAACCATGTATATTCATACACCGAGTGTCGTGTCTGCATTTGCCCGGACGGAGAATGTTTACTGTGTTGGGCTATTTGATCGGGGTATGGAACATTTACCCCGTCTGATCTCCTGTAGGGTCATGTCTGAACACAACTCCCAGTTCTGTCTATCTGTTTTGACTGTCATATTGTCGACGGTTGTCACTGCTTGTACTGGGTTAGAAACAGAACCTGTTATTTGTGATTATTGGTGGTATTATATTTGATGATGTCTATAAGTGACTGTCGACTTTTCACACACGTGTTTGACCGGAGATGAACATATGAGCATAACGATGAAAGAATTTCCCCCAGGTAGGTCATAATTCTGACGAGTACTGCCTGTTGTTCATAAGAGACGTGATAGTGCTCAAGCCTCAGTTTTGAAGACTAGTATTGTCGGTTACCACGTGTTTGTTCCCAAGGACTGCGGATGATTCGCGTTATCGTAGAAACGGAACTTTTACACAAGATTTCATGGATTTGATTGTTGAGACTTATTGCTGTAAAAACTTATCAGATTGATTGGAGTTAACTTCCGCGTGATAATGAAATATCCATGAACCTCGAAATATATACCTGTTTGAAACAAACGAATGAAGCCTACAGTATTAGGGTACTGTCCGATTTCCTGATTATTTCGTGCTTCCGCAATATCCTGAGAAATCATAGCTGAAAAAGAATACTACAATGAACCTGGCTAAAATATTACCTGATTTCCTTGAATAACGGGATCATAGGAGGTTGTGGATTATAGCATGATATTCTTTTGTAAAGCAGCAGCATTTCTTCACTTTTGGTGTATATATTGATCCCCTACAGAAACTTCATGTAACGTCACAAACTTGAAACAATCCAACTTTAGCAGGAACTTAACTACGCCCCAAGCAGCCCAATGGAGACTTCAAGACCAAGGCTGGTATTCACAGCTTCCTCAACGAACGCGTTCAGAGGATTACAACTTGACGATAACACAGTCCATGGCAGTCGGTCATCTGATGCTTCAATGGCTGTGGTACCTTCAGGTGTTTCGTGCGATGGATCGCATACGGAAAGGAATATCGACGAAACAGAGGTCTCTTCGTCATGTGAACTGTGTTCTGCAACACCTATACTTCAGAGAAACTCCGGTAAACCAACTTGTGCTTGTCAACAAATTACTCGTGTTGACCAATCCGTATCGGAGGACCGACCACAGCCAGTTGCCATGATGAGTATTTGTTATAAGCATGGTGGTAGCAAAGTGCCACCCAAACAGCTTGACACTCAACGTAGTAGTATCTACCCTCCAAATCTTAGACCATCCAGATCCAGGGGGTCGAGCCAGCCAGTATTCTACTGCTCACCTTCAAAGAGAAGCAGAGGTGTCAATGATAACAGCGCTCTTCTTGGAACCGTTTCCGAAGTGGGTGACAAAGTGCGGCCAAAACGGATTAACAGTGCCACTCAAACCCCAATGATTTCATTCAGTGTTCCTTCCAATCTGAACCGTCTTGGTACTGAGAACGTGGACATTCTCCGGCAATCAAAGGTCGATGATCATGCTCTGGTTCGGCAACCCCAGACAGCTGACAGCAGGAAAGATACAGATCTGCCGTCGTATGATGAGGTGTCCGGGAACGCCCAGGGTCTCCCCTCAACAGGGCCTCCTCCTCGCTATGAAGAACTGTTTGGGTTGAGCCGCCCGGAGATGGGGACAAAGCTAGGGAGACCCCGACCTAAGTGTACCCGACTGAAGCCAGCATCCACTAGGGTGTTATTACAAGTACGTGAAAGACGAGAAAGAACAAAAAGATGGTGCTTTGGACGGTGTAATGATACAGAGTGCTGCATTCTCATAATAGCTAATGGTGCATTTATATTACTCTTTATCCTTGCTGCAGTATTCTCAAAATAAATGCAATATTTCTGTCCTCTGAATTGCCAAACGCAATGTCATGAGTATCGTTTGCGGTTGATCTATTTAGGTAATAATGATTCTTGACCTAAATAATCGGACTGGGTGTTCCATTACACGTACCGGTATTCTACAAACTTGTGCCATATTGCAAATTAGGTTGATTTGTTAGGCTGTATCATCGATTCGCGATGTTGATTTGTTAGGCTGTATCATCGATTCGTGATGTTGATTTTGTTAGGCTGTATCATCGATTCGCGATGTTGATTTGTTAGGCTGTATCATCGATTCGCGATGTTGATTTGTTAGGCTGTATCATCGATTCGCGATGTCATCTGAAGTATAGTGTTATTATGATGAAAATATTCAATTCAATTAAAACACTTAATTCACCTTTATACAAAACACATAAAACCTGAACTATGTTATACATATGACTTAATTATGCCTGATATCATTGTCACGGCGGAAAATGTCACAAATGCTATGCAAAATTGTTGACACAAAATGATACTGGATAGCAATAATATGCTAGAGTGATGACACATAAAGCTATGTTTTATAAATTATATTTCGTAACTTGTTTTACAACTTTATGCAATAATGTTTTAACTATGTTTTACATATCTACTGGTGTGATCAAGATATGTATAATTAAAGTTTGTACTTTTATGTCAAATAAGAGCAATCCATACTGAATGTGATCTTCAAACTTAAAGACGAAAATCAGTCTTTTCAACAACACCAGTTCCAACAACACCAGTTGAATTATCGTTGATGCCATTCGGATTTTACTGGTACTGATCCTGATTTTTTTTTTATTCTGTCTTGACAGTTTTGTACAGCCCTGCCAAAATATCGTAGCATAGAGCCCAGGATATAATTGATGAAAATGAAGTCTACAGTGTATATAATTTTGGGTGGTTCTGATAAACGTATGTGTACTATGGAAATGCCGCAATAGTCGACGTCATTGTTAACATTAGACACACTTCTCATTACACAAGCCAATTTCTACGTTCAAAGTACGAACGTTAAAATGGGTTGCGTATGGAAATATAGAAACATGTTTTCTTGATGAATTGATGGGTGGTTATCATAATGTCAGTTTTATTTAACGCCAGAATTAGATGATTAAGTGCCTGTGCGGACTGAATTCGGAACTGGGTTATTCAATACAATTCAATTGAACTTTAGATCGATAATTGTGATTTACGGACATGCTCATTTGTCTCATTGTTCTCTCATTGACAGCCACTATGATAAGTCGATCTTAACTGGTTTCAATAATAATAAAGCACTACTATAATTATCATTATTATCTCGAGTGTTTATTTATGTCATACACTGGTGGTTTTGCGCAGTTTTATATTGAATATCAACGTATACAACTATAAGTACCCTATCCAATTATGGCTGAGACATGTTTGTTCATGTGAAGACACGAAATGTCTTAAAATCAAGTTCGTAAACTGAACGATACATGTATAACATTATAATATGAAATAATCATATGTATAATGCCAATGATAAAGATCCATCTCACAATTATTTTCAGGATAAGTAAATTAGTTCGATTCTGAACAGCTTATTGACTCAATCTCCAGTAAATGTGATTTACTTTGTACACACTTCATAGGCTATACCTCATAGTCTTGTTTGACCGCTAATAGATGGCGAGTTGGGAGGTTCATGGAACCAAAGTCCGTTAATCACTAAATTCTGTCCCGGATACAATATCCCATTGTTCTGCACATCCAATGCTATAAAATGTACACGCTATAGTTCAAGTTCAATCACCTGTAACTTACTAGTCCATTTGTGTCATATATTAACAAATTTGGTGTTAAAAATGTACCAGGAAGTGAAATATCGTTAAGATGTTGCTCATATGCAAGTTTTAAAGTTTTCAGATAAAAACTGACAATCAAGATATCTATGTCAATTGCAGATTTTGTCCTAGATTTTGACACTCCTTATTTTGACACAAAAAATAATTATTGCAAAACTTGTCAAATTTATCCAGTTTTCATTTCTCCATTATATTCCTTAACATGTTGGAAAGAAAACAATTGATTTGTTTTTACACTAAACAAAATCCATTCTGAGTTTTCGCGTTATACTCGATTGGCGAAAAATAAAGTTCGGGATATAAATATAATCCAGATACTCCCCAAACAGATTATCTAGCTAGGATAAATATAACAAAAATGGTTTAAACAATATATTTACTTCCTCAAAGGAAACTGGGAATAGCGTACAGGCAAGTCTATATTAACGGCTCTCCCAGACAAACAGATATAACAGAAGTGTGGCAAGTAAGAATTCATCGTCCCGACCATGCGACTATTGCTTATGAAAACCCAATCGAACTTACCAAGGGGGATAACTCTATATATACGTTTTAAGGGGAGATACCTCTGTAATACTGTTTTTGTTTATGGTTTTATTAATGTTTATCCCCATCTGTTACATACCAGTACGTACCACTCGGCCGACTATTTATTCGATACTAAATACAAATGGAATGTTTAAATTATACAAAAGAACATAATTATTATTGTAGTTTCAGATTAGGATGTTTTATTGTCTACTTTCAACCCACCCGCTTTGGTGGACACAAGTCTAAACACGTTTCCACTGTTATTCGTCTGGTCTGCACAATCACCTGGTACACCGATACAATACAAGACAGTACTAGCAGCACAACGTACAAGGTAGGTAAGCTTTTTATAATTACTCCGACTATTTCACTATGTCCACATAGCCAGAACATTTATCCCCAATGTAATAACGGTATATAGGCGAGTTAAAAGTAGGTGTGTTTTGGTTGTTTAGTTCCTGTTGATATGCATGTACACATACATAGATTATTCCCCTCGCTTGTTTGACATAAGGAGAATTGGCCGTATTTATAGACATCTTTGGCATATTGCCCAGCAAATATAAACGCAGTTCAATAAAATCCTATAGTATGGTCTTTGTGTTGCTGCCTGAAGGTAAAGATAGGCAACTACGTCATGTGCCATTTAAATGTCCCACGGTACTCTTGATCCACGTGAAATACATGTAGGTGATCAGTGATTAACGCCCAGTATTTGGCACACTGACCCCCCCCCCCCGTGCATTGGTCACTGTTGTGTGAAGCCAAATTACACATCAACGTCGGAAGTGAGCTCAGCTTTGTGGCTATGGCTGCAATATAAACAGTTGGCTGTATTTACCTTTATTTATATAAGTGATGAATATATAAATACCTACCTCGACTAATACAGGTGAGTAGATTCTTGTGACATTTGATAAGTTGAGGAAGATCTGAAATTATCAGTGGAGAATTTCCATTGACCAGACTACAATTAGCAGGTAAGGTAAGCTCAGATTCAATGTTTTAATATGTCCTGTTCTTCTCATATCACAGATACTGGGTAATATTATGAAAATATAAAATAATTAAATTTCCTCTGTGTTTTTATTTGATTTTTCTCCAAATATTTTTGTATCTATTGTTGAACAACGGATGGGCAATGGGATTGTAAATCAAAACTACAACATTTGTCAAATGTTGACACCATATTGGCGATATACCCTACTGCCGACTCGAACACGTACATATTGAGCAAGTAGTTGAGAAAGCGTTGGTTTCTATGATCATCTTCAAGTGAATATTAATAGCGGTCCAAATATGTTGATATGGTGTCTTCGTTTATCATTTATCGCCTGCGACACTTAAAACGATACAAACTAGTATTTTTTTTAATTATTTAGAATCTCGCCATTAGACTCCCAATCCTAACAAAGGTGGCAACATGCCAAAGTTTGTATGATGATCAATACGTGTGATTTATTCAGGGCAGACCCCAATAAAAGTTAAATATATGCATCTATAGAGCCAGGTGGGCATGTGCTACTGACAATAAGTAAATTGGTAACGGTTTGAGATATAACAGTCAAGACGGTTTTATCAGTTCACAATTAAAATGTAGTCCAGGAAAGTGAGTAACAGTTTGGTATTTCTATATCCTGAATTCTTTTGATGGGTTTTTATGTGACTTTAATATGGGTGATATTCCTTTGTGTGTGAATTTGTTTGTGTTTTGCCCATCTTGTTTAACTCCAAACCTGCAAAATTATGTGTTTCCTGAATAGTACATAATGAAATATCAGACTCGAAAGAATTACGATGTTCAATTGGATAAGAATAGACATATATGAATCATCATTATGTGCTATCTGGCGTACATTGTATTTTTGAGGCATGATGATTTGCTCAGTAACAAAAATATGACACCTCAAACCAAAAGCATTTTCGGTTCTTTCAAATAAACTGTACCTACTAATAATATTGTGTGGCAATATAATTTTGATTTGAAAAAAAAATACTTTTTTGTCATAAGAAAAAATCACCCACAGAAATGCCTCAAAAATACCAAAATAGGCCAGGCAGCACCTTTTGATCAATCATATCTTCATTTTATACAACTGACCATCGCAATTTTCACGAGGCTGATATTTCAGTAGATTTCAAGAATAATCTGATTTAATTCTGGATTTTAAAACAAGTGGCAACATGCCAAAGTTTTATTACTGTCACACCCATGAGAGTTATGCCCATGTTAACGTCACATATCCTTTGCTCCACTGCAGTTATGTGTATTCTTTCTGTTGAAAGCCGAACCTATTGGGTACCTATTGCCAATCTCAGTTAAAACGTGTGTACTGTATACCCCACGACCATTGGTCAGAACGTGTATAATTTATACCATTGGTTAAAACGTGCATACCGTATATCCTACGACCGTTGGTCAGAACGTGCATGCTACATGTATAACCCACGGCCATTGGTAAGAACGTGCATACTGTATACACTGTAATAAATCACAGTTAAATGTACAGTACTGGCAGAAAAGGTGCCAGTACACCCGAATGTAAAATTTTGTTGCACCGCATTTCACAGTTACCACTTTTTAGCAGGCTTTAAACTGCGAATTGCATCGTAATTATAATTATCGTTTATTGACAGGCATTCAACGGTAAATTAGGTTTCACTGTAATTTACAATTACCGTTTAATTACGTGGCACTGTTGTCTACAATTTCATCGGTTCTGCGGCAACGTAGATCACTGGAAGTAGTGCGGCAGTATGGTGAAAAGATTCTGCCCTTTGAGGTAAAAGCATGAAACTTGGTATTTGCTATTGGCCCACTGGAAATTATTCCAAGATGGCCGCCAATTTCAAGATGGTCGCCATTGTAATGTAGAGATCAGGAGTCATTTGGGACCCCAAATTTTCTTCTTACACTAAAGGATAGGGAGTTGAAACTTTCTCTGACAAATCTTGGACTTAAGCGTTATAGGAAAATGGAATAAGTTCCAAGATGGCTGCCTTAATGACGTCACAGTGACGTCATATTATAAAACTGCTCTTTTGGGGGTCGATTTTTCATTCAGATTTTTAAATTTTCTATTTATGCTATTTTCTCCGGAAAAACTGCATAATAAATTAAGAAATAATTATTTGATATGAATTAAAATAATTGTGAGGACTTTCATGCGCAAAAAGGCAAATATTTTAAGAAAAACGACGAAAACACTACTTTTTAGTCATACTCTTATGACCTCCATTTCGAATCTACTCATGGTCTTCTGTTTGTCGGGGTATGCAAATAGGCTCAAAATAACCATTATTATAGGCTGTAAAGTTTCAGTTGTCACTTTCTTACCTCTCAGGCAATTATGGCCTAGGTGTATTGCCGTCGTCATATGTACGTCCGTCAATTTATTAGCGCAATATCTGCAGAACCGGGTTAGGTATATAGAGTGACACAATTTTGGAAACTGATTTCATCTAGTTATAGATGATATGCCTATTGAAATTACAAAATCAGATATAATCACATCCGAAAAGGGGCATAACTCCATGAAATTTGGGCCGAAGCGACTCATTTTCGATATGCGTCTGACGTATACCTTGATAAATAAATGTGTTTCGAAATGTAGTCCGTAGACCTAACACGGTTCTGCATATATGGCGGCAACGGACAGATGAACTTGACAATACCCCTTGAACAAGCAGAAGATCATGAGTAAATTCAAAATGGAGGTCATAATGGTGTGAATAAAAAGTTGTGTTTTCGTCGTTTTTTTTTTTTAATATTTGCCTTTTCACACATGAAAGTGCACACAATTATTTTAATCCACATCAAATAATTATTTCCTAATTTATTATGTAGTTTTTCCAGAGAAAGTAACATAAATAAATTAAAAAAATAAAATCTGTTAAAAAATCGACCCCAAAAAGCATTTTTAAAATATAACGTCGCTGTGATGTCATTAAGGCAGCCATCTTGGAACTTTTCAGATTTTCCTATAGCGCTTGAGTCCAAGATATGTCATAGAGAGTTTCAACTCCCTAGCCGTTGGATTAATAAAAATATTTAGGGGTTCTAAATGACTTTCTGATTTCTACATTACAATGGCAGCAATCTTGAATTTGGCGGCCATCTTGAAAAAATTTCGTGTGAGCCCGTAGCAAATTTTAATCAGCCGATCGAATACTATAAATGTGCCACGTTTCATGCTTTTACCTCAAAATGCAGAATTAACCCAATTTCATGTACCATATTGCAGCACTGAAGACCGAAATGGTCATTGCTCTGTCGCGTATTTCAGCTCTTCGTGTTTACAAATGCGGTCACCACAAGTTTCGTATATAATCACGAAGGAATCTGTGAAATTATTACAGGAATATTGCGACACAACCCTAAGTCAGATAAAACCAAAACCAAACCGTACTATTTACCGAATATTAAAATTTGTCGCTGCGACCCTCCCAGTGCGTGATCTTGCTATGAACGTTGTATCGTACAACGCAGGTGTCGGGTGTTTCGTGCAAAAATATCAACCTCCTTTCAGGGAAAACAGGAATTTATGTTACGTGTGAGCGCAGTATCCAGTTAATGTCATCTGAAATATCCCAGTTCAGTTTACAGATTAATGTGTTCACGATTAAATGTACTGTAAACTCCCAACGTACATTTCACTGTGAAATAACGGTAATTTATAACAGTGCATAACCCACGACCATTGGTCAAAACTTGCATATTGTGTAACCCACGACCAATGATCAGAACATGCATACTGTATAACCCACGATAATTGGTCCGGACGTGCATAGTGTGTAACCCACGACCAATGGTCAGAACGTGCATAGTGTGTAACCCACTACCATTGGTCAAAACTTGCATATTGTATATAACCCACGACCAATGATCAGAACATGCATACTGTATAACCCACGATAATTGGTCCGGACGTGCATAGTGTGTAACCCACGACCATTGGTCAGAACGTGCATAGTGTGTCACTCACGATCACTGGTCAGAAAGTGCATACTGTAAAATCCTCGACCAGCCTCCATTGGTCAGAACGTGCATACTGTATAACCCATGACCATTGGTCAGAACGTGCCAACGATACTCGCATATTAGACATGGCTTTTCATCATCTTAATAATAATTGGTATCAATAATAATTTATTAACCAGTGATCGAAGTGTATTTACACAAAATGTAATGCCCCTTTCATTAAACAGATTCAGTTAATTGAAAAGGAGTTAAAGGATGCAGGAATCGGTTAGTTGATTGCTGTGTCATATAATATCTGCGCCATATAACGTGGATTTCACACAGAAATATCCGTGGTCCTAAGTTTTGGTATATAGTTTATTATCTGTCATCAGCAATTTTGCAATTATAACAAAGGTGGCAACCTGCCAACATCTCAGTTATACGAGAATTAATGCTGCTAGATTTCAAGCCAAGTCACTATATCTGAGTATTGAAGGGAAAATATACAGTATATGGAATATGTCATAAACGACATTTTCGGCCACGTTGTTACGTGTTAGCAGTTTTAGAATTTTTACATTCTTCTTGCTATTTATATTCTACTCCTGTCCTCGTCCTCCACAAAATGCAGTATCAACTATTCAGAATGTAAGTATCAGAGGGCAAGATGGCAGGCGTATTCCCCCGTTGAACAAATTTCCAGTTTAATTCAAAATCTGTCTGACAAAAAAAGGGGGGGAAAACAGAAAAAAAGTTCATCTGCGCACACTTTGAACGAGTATGGAAATATTTCTGATGACTTTTGAATACCATAACATATACAGCTCAAAAGACTTCCGGGACACGTTTCGCTTGATAACTTTGGAGATTGCCCAATCGGCTTACCCAGTGAGTACAATGCAGTCCTGATTGGATGTTGCTTGTACCGATAATTTCTCAGAAAACCCGCATGTTGAGTAATTTACACCTTGCTGGTGTTAATTGCGCTTTTGATGGAGAAAATCTGCTCCAGGGTATGAATTTGCATGGCTTTCTGATGGCTTGTATCGACAGCTGGTTCAGTGCAATCCCCAGAGAAATAGACCAAAGACTGTGAATGAATAATCTCTATTCAACAAACTATGGAAATGTTACCAGAAGTGACACGCACAGTTATATATGTATCATGTAATAGCCATAACACTGAATACAGAGGGAAATTCAATCAAACTTCTCACGTTAAAATTTCCCCGTTCTTCTATATAATACAATAGATATAGTCCTTGTTAAACATCTTATAAAACGGGGTCAACATTAATTCATTAATTTATTAAGATACAGAACCAACAGACACAAGGTCCAGTAACAGGTTCCATAAAACAATATGTACAGTGCAGTTAGTAAAATTACAATAATATCGGTGGTGAAGTAACAAGTGATTTAAAATATACAGCAATAAATAACTAATAATAATATATAAATATATGTTCAGAGACACTATTAAGATTAATCAATAATCGTGTATGTGCGCTGTAAAGTTACGAGATACATATAGTTTTAAAAATAGCGGCTGGAGTGAAAATATCTATAGTAGAGTCTGCGATAAAACTGTTGTTCTAGTATAGGGAGTATAAAAGAGCGAAGGATTGCGTAAAAGCCTTGGTGGTACATAAAATGGAATTGAGATAAAAGATAAGCACTGTCATATTTGCCAGAAATAATATTATATAAACATATTAAATCTAAGTCACTCTTCTATCGAGAAGCTGTGGCAAAGTAAAATGTATACAGGCACCGCTATATCTTATAAATGATCATAGTCGGTGCCGGTTTTAAAACAAAGATATTTAATAAAACTCTTCTGGATCCGCTCCAAGTTATCACAGTGATACTACTACTGACAGTGGGGAGACCAAACGGAGAACAATATTCTAATCGGCTCCTTACAGGTGATATGTACAACGATTTGATAGCGGAAACAGAAGAGAAAGACTCAGGGGCCGCGGAACCGGGGCAGGGGCTACAGCCCCCACTTTTTGAGACTGCAATGTTATAAGTCCTATCTTAGATAGCACCAGTCCAGCATTTAACATGGCCGATATAGAGTTCAGCCCCCCCACTTTCAAGCGTGCTCCGAGGCGCCTGATATTTACAAGTTCTCTTAATCAGTCCTAGCATTTTAAAAGATTTTTTACAAATGTTCTTTATATGAGGTTTAAAATTTAAATCCGATGTTAAAATAACACCCGGATCTCTAACTTGTGGCATCTTTTCAATGGGTTGTCCATTTAACTCATGTTGACCGGGAATAACAATCTTCTTGTTTGTAAAGGTGACATGATTTGACTTTAATACATTGATTAAAAGCTTCCATATTTCACACCAATCACAGAACCTGACAAGATCTTCCTGTAAATAAACACATTCCCGATAACATGTTATTTCTCTTGAAATTTGGAGTCATTGGTAAACATGGAAGACATGGAATATAAAAGAACGTCAGTTAGGTAATTATTATATAAAACAAAGAAAAGTGGTCCCAATATTGACCCCTGGGGGACACCAGATGACAGATATCAAAGAAGACTTGTCACTTATAAGAACTCTGTGTTCTGTTAAATAAGTAGGAAGAGAACAGATTTAACAGCTTTCCGTCAATACCAAAAGATTTGAGCTTTATGACAGGAGATCATGATTAACAGTATCAAATGCTCTAGAAAGATCCACATATATCGTGTCAACCTGTTTTTTTTTAGGCAAATGATTTCGTAAGTTTATCTATATGACACAGTTAGTTTGTAGTCGTTGATCTTCCTTTCACAAAACCGTGTTGGGATTCAGAAATGTAACATTTTACTTAAGAATACAAATTGTTGTGAATAATCCGTTCAAATATTTTAGAAATAATAGGGAGTAAAGACACGGGTCTGTAGCTTATAACTGTTACCTTTGAATATTGGAATTACATTAGCTTGTTTAAAAAAATTAAAGGTAATACCCCAGTGTTCAAAGACGTTTGAAAAAATACTACTCAGAGGCATAGTTAACTCTGTGACACATTCTTTTAAAACATGTTCCTGAAATATCATCAGCGCCACAAGCTTTACGAGGGTCAAGATCTCTAAGTAGCTTGACGACCTCGTTGACACCGACGTTAAAATGGGACAATGAGCTATTTGCTTCATGCCTGAGGTCAGGATATTCAGAGACATATGAAATAGAATATACAGAGCTGAAATCCCCTGATAACAGATTGGAAACATCCTCAGGAGAAGTAACCTCTTTATCACTAAATGTCACAATGTTTGCAATAGATGAGCATTCGTATTTGGAATTTACGTGAGCCCAGAAATGTTTCGTATCCTTTTCAACACAGTTCTCAATCTGGGATATATATGGCAAGCCAAAGTGCTTTTTATTCCGAATTTCCGATATCGGGAATTCAATTCCCGATATCGGAAATTCTAATTTCCGATATCGGAAATTCTAATTTCCGATATCGGAAATTGCAATTCCCGATATCGGAAATAGAATTTCCGATATCGGGAATTAGAATTTCCGATATCGGGAATTAGAATTCCGATATCGTGACAATTTTCGATATCGGAAATAGAATTTCCCATATCGGGAATTCAATTTCCGATATCGGGAATTCAATTTCCGATATCGGGAATTCAATTTCCGTTATCGGGGAATTCAATTTCCGTTATCGGAAATAGAATTTCCCATATCGGAAATTGTCACCGAATTTCCGATATCGGAAATGAAAGCCTGAAAGCTTTACAAAACCTATGGGTGCATTCCACACCTAAATCTGAATCTGAATCTGAAACCTAAATGATGTGCAGCTAAAAACAGGCATGGGTTCGGATCTTCGACAAATAGATGTAAAATCTTTAACAAAAACCTTGTAAACGTATATATTTTCTAAATCGGCACACTCGTGCCATTATTTCAGGGGACTTGTGAGCTATTGAAAAGGAAAGACGTGCAATCCTCCTTAGCCCTTCTTCAACTTTTCTGAAAAACATGAAATGATTTTCTTTTTATGTATGTTAAAGTGTTTCCCGTCCAAAGGACAATTTAATATGGCGAAAAAAATAGGGGTCGACCTACTCGTTTTTTGTAAAATGTTATCGCCATAGAGGAATCATGATTTTCGCTTCCAGAAAAAGTGCGGATTTTGGTCCTCCAGATATTCAATTCCGGACACGATTAACTCTGTAGTGGCGAGTGGGTGCGATCAACAAGCAATTGTTATATCCTCGTTTGGAGAAATGGTTACGTTCAGCAGGGTGATACTATAGATATCAGTTAGTAGAAAGGTAAGAAGAATTACCTTGCTGTCAAAATCGGGCGATCTTCCTTATTATAAAATTAGGGAGGGACCACTTTGTACGAAACCGTGGCAAGTGTGGAGTGCACCCTAGAGTTGCAATTCCCGATATCGGAAATTCAATGACAATTTCCGATATCGGGAATTGCATTTCCGATATCGGAAATTCGATATCGGGAATTGAATTTCCGATATCGGGAATTGTCTCCGAATTTCAGATATCGGAAATTGCAATTCCCGATATCGGAAATTCAATTTCCGATATCGAAAATTCTAATTTCCGATATCGGGAATTGCAATTTCCGTTATCGGAAATTGAATTTCCGATATCGAGAATTCAATTTTCGATATCGGAAATTGAAGGTCATGAATCTCCGATATCGGAAATTTTAATTCCGATATCGGGAATTCAATTCCCGATATCGGAATTTCTCGAATAAAAAGCACTTTGGCTTGCCATAGATATATTCTCCGTATTTAAAATCTCGTAAATTCTTAAAAGTTGTTTTCAATTCAGTAAAAGCGAATCGTCATCAGGGTGTTTTGTTCTGTACTTTTTCCTTGCCTTTTCTTTAATATGCAGATGAAGTCCCCGTCATACCACTCTGGATATTTCTTATTGCTGACCTTCACCTTTGGAACACATTCGTTAAGTGCGCCGTATGGATAGTCATATAAGAAATTAACACATTCGTTAACACATTCCAATTCCACAAGGAGTTCCAGGGATTTAGAGACAAAAGAGACCTCAAAATCAAATGGTCGATATCGGCCTTTTTTTAATTGTAAACTGTTCTCTCAGTTCTAATGGCGCTTAATTTGTCAGCTTGGGTACAGTGAAATCAATCACAATGTCTCTGTCTTGCGAAAGAAACACCAACGTGATACAAGGGGAAATTTGCGAGCACTAAATCTAAAACATTATTGTTGTGTGTAGATTCACTGAGGTGCTGATCGAGTCCGTGTTCATTCATTAAATTAAATTGGTGAATTGAAATCTGGTGAACTGGTGAATTGAAATCTCCCACAATCAATAACATATCTTTCTCACCACAAACCAGCGATACCTTTTGTGGAGAGTCCGAGAAGTCTTCCATTCGTTGCACGACATACTCTGGAGGCATATAAACACAGCAAATCAGTAGCTTTTTATCGCCCACATTTATTTCGACCCGAACAACTTCTTTTGAAGTTTCAAGGTCCTTGCGTTTTCTAGAATTAAAGATTTTACGGCTATAAACACATCACCGCCTTTGTCTTTTGCAGCAGTATAGTGTCATCCTGAACTTCAGAATTCAATACACCAGAGTGTAGCCATGTTTCAGTTGCCGCGACAATATCGTATATCACGTCACTCATCAAAAGTTGAAGATCATTCAGTTTATTACATACGCTCTGGCAGTTTTGATAAAAAATATACAAATGAATAAATAAATCACCGACGATCGTTGACAGCGTGTGACTGAACTGTCTTCATCCCGGACGCCTTTATGTGTCTGTGTTGCTGGCCGGAGATTTGGGTGGACGATGCCATCTTATGCCTGTATGGCTGGGTGAGAAGTAAATCCGATTTGGAAAGTACAGCTGACGTTGGTGTACTAGATTATCCTGCGACCGTAGAATCGTTTTGTATAGTCGCACGTCTTTTAGTCAGGAATTCGCGCGAAGATCTATGTACAGATATTTCCCGAAAATCGTATTCACAAACAAGAAAAGTCGAAAAATGAGAGCTGCAAAAATTGCCGTGCTCACCTCCGCCGCCATGTTTGTCCCGCAAACGTTGTTTGTGTGTGTCATTGTCCCCGTCCACGTTCATACATCTTAACAAAAAAAAAATAGCATAAAATAATCGGAGTCTTCCCAGTCATATGTCCAGGAGGGAATGGGTTTGGGGAATCAGGATCGAGTTGGGGAATATTATCGGATATTCATCTGTAACGCATTTATAAGTTAGCAATTTTGTTGAAAGTTAATAGTGGAATTCTTAGGGGTACAACAAGAATTGTAAGAATTGCTAAAGTAAATTTACTGAACACCCATAAAATACCACAAAATAATGTAGGAATAGTTAACCACAGTTTGAAACACTTCCCTAATAGACGTCATCTTCTGTTTTGTAGAGATAATGGCGACTGGTGGAGAGGAGGACAATGCCAAGAGAAGTGTCGTCGTTGACGAAGAAGCTTTCGAAGAGCAGTTTCTCAGGTGTACAGTTTGCCGTGAGAGGTTCGATCAGGCTCAAAGAGCACCCAAATCCTTACCCTGTAACCACACTTTCTGTCTACCCTGCCTCAAGCGTGTATTTGAAATGCACCAGCAGGCCACACGCCGGGCATTTGCTTGGGCTGACGACACCTTGGAAGGGATCCTCAAATGTCCGAGCTGTAGAATAGAGATATACATCAGTCGGAATGGGATTGGCACCCTTCCCAGTGATCATCGTGTTATTCAGATGATGGACTTTTTCTCCAAAGCGGTGACTAAAGCTCATAATATTTGTCCCAAGCACGAGAACCAACCACTGAACTTTTTCTGCAAGCATTGCCTCGTTCCCGTGTGTAGAGACTGCACAGTTCTTGACCACAAAGAGCAGGACGGTCACGTTATAGCGGATGTTTCTCAAACCTTAGCCGACTTCGACACAGACTTTGACAACGTGCAATCGACTGGAAAAACCGTCATGACAAAGCTCAAAGATAATTCGGACGATTTAGCGAATGCATCCAAAAGATTGGATTTGCTAGAAAGAGAATTGCGTAGCAAAATCAAAGACACATTTATAGAGTATCGCCTGCTTCTTGAGCGGCGTCAAGAGGCTATGATATCTCAGATGAGAGATAAGATACAAGAACAAAAGTCGAAGATAAACACGGCCTTTGTAAAAGTCTGTGAACAAGGAAATGATATGCAGAAACAACTAGACACCTTTTCACAAGCCCGGTCCTCCAAAGACCTCAAACAATTATTCAAATTACATCAAAAGGTGAAAGACTTGGAAGCGAGCAGCGATGAGGTCTTACAGAGTACCAACGACCAAGACATGTTTATCAGCTTTGATTTTAACGTGGAAACTGAAGGACAGTTCCTGGCCGACATGAGCGGTCTTGGAGAACTGACCTCTCACGAAGAACCCGGTCTGAAGGTACCACTACAGCCCCATCAGTTAATGACGCTGGAGATGAACGAAAGACCAGTCAGATATACGAACGAATGCGAAGACGTGGTACTAGACGACACTAACAGCGAGGAGGAGAATGAAACGTCTGTGGACAGAGAAGCTGAACGATTGCTGGAACGTGCCGCCGTCATTGCTACTGCAGAACGATTGGCTCAGAGGGCAGCTGCAGCGGTCGCACAGGCGCAACAAGCCAGTGGCGCCGTGAATTCTCGTTCTGCACGTCCAAGGAGATCACAGAGCTATCGTGTGGTGCGCCACCCACATAACACCCGTCAAGGCGAATATTCCTCTTCAAGATACAGTACTGATAGTCGCCATGACATGGACGAGTCGTAGACCTATCGTATACAATTTGAGCATTTCGTGAACATTAAATCACTTGTCTAACAGACGATATAAATGCGGTTTCGGAATCTGTGCGAAGTTTTCTATGAAGTCATTGCTATGTATAATTTGCATTCCAGTGTATGGGTGCATTTTTTTGCAAAGTTTTACGGTGTGACGGTCAGTTAAAGTATTTACGTAGAAATGAAACTACAAACTATTTATCCATTCTGATTCGAACTGCATTGCATTTAGGTTTTCTGCACCCAATACATGGCTTTGTACGTCATATAGTTTTATTCCGGTATGGCCGGAGAAATTACACGCATTGGGGGCCCGTCTTATATTGAGCATTCAAAGATTTGGCGAATTTGTGGATAATAAAAACACAGTGGGGTCAAACAAGAACGTTGATTCCTGTTACGCTTGTAATATTTCTCGACTGTATTGATTAAAAAATTACATGGCCACATTTATATCAAACGCTGGACTCGATAAAGAATATTTAAATAAACAAGCACTCATTCATTTGTAAGATAATTGCTCTGTTGACATCCTGCACCGTTAGTAGTAGTATAAGTGCATTACAGACCATATTTTGACGAGTGCGCAGGTGTTTCTGCGCAGATTTGTGGAGGATTTGTGGAGGAACTTGGAGGTCACGGGAGGGTCACAGAGGTCAAGTGCAGTATAGTTCCGGCAGAAAGACCAAAAAGCTACCTCCAGCACAGGAGAGTTCCAAATTTGCATATCACGTGACCCAGGTCAAAAATGTATTCCTCCGCGGTGATGCGGTTTGGCTGTGATGCGGTCGCGGAAGAAAGCTTCCGCGGAGGAAAAGTAGTCCCTAGACTACAAATACGCTGCATGGTCCGATTGGGCCGAGTGAGGCTCTTTTCAGTCATGTCATGGGTGTTTTCACAGAATAAATGCAATGCGGAGGATGGGTACTAGTATTTCGCTGACGTCCTAGTAATAAACATAATCTATAGGTGTTGTACCATGTTAATAGGATCAGTCTAGCATCTGTACCACCCTAGGGTCGAGTGTTTATTGTCCCGTGTATCTCCGCAGAAAATCAACAAACAAAATGGCGGCTCCAGGATGGTGTGGGGACGCCCTTCCCACATCACGGCGTCGACCGTAGCGCCATCTGCACACATTGACGCAAGGGAGACAACTCGTGTGGACCAACCGTGTGGAAATAGCCGTGTTGGAGCTAGGGGAGCCACTAATGGACCAATGGGGTCGTGTGATGTGTCAAAGTGAAGCTTAGGTGAAGGGGCATCTAGTGGGCTGGGTGTGGGATTGAAATATCGGCATTGTGCGCATGCGCAGTGGCCGAAGGGTATGGAAATAGCCGTTTTGGAGCTAGGGGAGCCCCTAATGGTCGAATGGGGTCGAGTGAGGTATCAAAGTGAAGCCTAGGTGAAGGGGTATTTGATGGCTGGGTGGGTGCATGTAAAATTTTTCCTGAAAAAAAATTAAATACGGAACTCGGACTTTATCGAAAAATCCGGGAAAATGCCTATATGCGGTATGGGGGGTATATTGGTCGCCGGGCTTAACGGGGCTTGCCTATCAATAGAGTTATCTCCCCCTAGTTCCAGGGTGGGTGTATGTAAAATTTTTCCTGAAAAAATACGGAATACGGACTTTATCCTAAATTACGGGAAAATGCCTATATGGGGTATGGGTGGTATAGGACCATCCTGGGAAACGTACTTCTATACATTTGCGGTAGGGTTGTGGGGTCTCGTTTTACTCGTCTCGTCATTTAGAACATGATAAGATGTGTCCCCGTGCGAATCGGTGAAATTTTTGAAAAAAGTCACCGAGCCCCATATAGTCCCATACTGGGGTATAGGATCAATGTTTGTCCCCCCTGGGAAACGTACTTCTATACATTTGCGGTAGGGTTGTGGGGTCTCGTTTTACTCGTCTCGTCATTTAGAACATGATAGGAAGTGTCCCCGTGCGAATCGGTGAAATTTTTGAAAAAGTACGATATAGCCCCATATAGTTCCATACTGGGGTATAGGATCAATGTTTGTCCCCCTGGGAAACGTACTTCTATACATTTGCGGTAGGGTTGTGGGGTCTCGTTTTACTCGTCTCGTCATTTAGAACACGATAGGAAGTGTTGCGGAGCGAATCGGTGAAATTTTTGAAAAAAGTCACCGAGGCCTGGGTAGGCCCATAGGCCTATACTGCATGGCTATGGGTGTATAGGGCCATACGGGGTGGACATGTTGGAGTCTAGGTGAGTCCCTAATGGTCCAATGGGGTCGAGTGAGGTCTTATTTTGAAGCTCTCGTGGAGGAGCACTTGACTACACTAATGGTTCGTCCGTGTTCAATAGTCTGCGCATGCGCAGTCTGGCCCGTAGTATAGAAACCAGGCATTTTGGGTGCTATGTAGGGGTGTGTTTGGGGTAGAGATGGGCTATTCACGGTTCGAATGGGTCGTGTGAGGTGTCAAAGTGAAGCTTGTGTGGGGTAGAGTCAGAATGGTGTGTTTTTGAATGCAAGTCGCGTTAATCTGCGCATGCGCAGTTGGTTGTAGTAAGTAAAGTGGCCATTTTGGGGCAGTACATGAAGGTATTTGGGGTCGAGATGGACTATTCACGGTTCGAATGCGTCGTGTGAGGTGTCATCTTGTAGTTCTCGGGGTGTACATTCCGATTTAAGGGCTGTTCACGTCATCTGTGACGTCATCGGTGACGTCATCGGTACGAGTAGTAGCGAAAGTGGCCATTTTCGGGCAGTACATGAAGGTATTTGGTGTAGAGATGGGCTATTCACGGTTCGAATGCGTCGTGTGAGGTGTCATGTTGTAGCGCTTAGGGTGTAGATTCCGATTTAAGGGATGTTCGCTTCATCTGTGACGTCATCGGTGACGTCATCGGTACGAGTAGTAGCGAAAGTGCACATTTTGGGGCAGTGCAGGTAGGTGTTTGGGATAGAGAGGGACCATCCTTGGTCCGAATGCGTCGTGTGAGGTGTCATGTTGTAGCGCTTAGGGTGTAGATTCCGATTTAAGGGATGTTCGCATCATCTGTGACGTCATTAGTGACGTCATCGGTACGAGTAGTAGCGAAAGTGCACATTTTGGGGCAGTGCAGGTAGGTGTTTGGGATAGAGAGGGACCATCCTTGGTCCGAATGCGTCGTGTGGGTGTCATTTTGTAACTCTCGGCGTGCAGACCTCGATTTGAGGGCTGTCCACAGCATCTGTGACGTCATTGGTGACGTCATCAGTAGGAGTAGTAGCGAAAGTGTGCATTTTGGGGCAGTGAAGGAAGGTATTTGGGGTAGAGATGTTTCATCCTCAGTCCGAATGCGTCGTGTGGGGTGTCATCTTGTAGTTCTCGGCGTGCAGACCTCGATTTCAGGGCTGTCCGCAGCATCTGTGACGTCATTGGTGACGTCATCAGTAGGAGTAGTAGCGAAAGTGGGCATTTTGGGGCAGTGAAGGATGGTATTTGGTGTAGAGATGGACCATCCTTGGTCCGAATGCGTCGTGTGAGGTGTCATCTTGTAGCAACGATCACCAACACCATTCTTAATGCTTCAACGCCCAGGTGAAATAGCTCAGAAGCTCTGATATTCCATGGAATTGTCACTAATTCTTCGAAATGCAGTGACGCCCGTCGACACCCGTCGTTACACCTTAACACTCTAACATAACACCATGATATAGACCGGACAGAGAACAACAACAGCAACAACAACAATGATCACACATGAGAGAACAACAACAACAAGAAGTTTTTTTTCATATAGTTTATTCTCCCCAATGTTACATCATACCCACGTTGGGGGAGCCGCGTTGGGTATATTTACAATTCAAGAATATTCTTGTCCAATCAGAGGCCACCATTTGCATCTGTCATATTCGTTCCTGTCCGTTAGATGTATTCTCGGCTACTCTTGTCCAATCAGAAGTCGCCATTTCAGAAAGTTCCATCTTCGGCCATGTTCGCTCTGAACCGTTTGTTCTAATCGTCATCGGACAGGCCAGGATACCGTTGAGGAAACATATCCTCAGATAGTTGTTTGCGCATTCTGAGTATCTATCAGTGCATGGGTGAATACTTTCATCCGATGGGGGTGGTGGGTCAGTTTAACCACGAAGAACGTAACATTGGTGACCCTCTCCACTATCCACTTGGTGTTGGGACGCTGTTCATAGGCCCATTCTAAGGGATCCACAGTGTCCAGTTGGGCCAGCATCGTCTCTAGCGACGCCCGATTGGTGATTGTGAAAGGATGGTCGTACACTGGGTTGATGGCACTGGAATAGAAATAGCACAATTCACGCGTCATCTTATGGCATAAGATGTACCCAAATGCTACATTTAATGTGAAGGACGTAGGTTGGTCATTGAAGATGGCTTCCACGTAGCTGCGTAGACGGGCGAGGTCGGTCAGTCGGAAATTGTACAAGTCCAATATAGGGCGATGACGGTGGAAGCAGTGTCGGATCATGGACCAATGGCGTCGATACATCTCACTCACTGGATGATCTTCGGGTAAGAGATCGCTGGGAACATCCACCGCATCTTCCAGAAAATGTTCGTTGTTGTCAGGCGTATGACTGGAAACAGTGATGCTAGGGACCGGCTGGATATCTAGGCTCTTCTGAGCTGTGGGTATAGGCAGGCTCTCCGTGATCGCATCACCAGTGGCATTCTCCTCCCCGGGTTCATCTTCAGTGGATCTGTCCCTCCTGGGTACCTCTTTAGTGGAAAGTTGTCCCTCATGCCGTGGTGATGCACCATGAATCAAACGCTCATGCCGTTTTAACTGACTGGGTCGTTTGAAGAGTTGACCACATTCTTCGCATGGACGCTTGGATGGCCCATGAATTGAACGTTCATGGCGCTGTAAATGATCTGGGCGCTGAAACGACGGTGTAGGCCTACATATCGTACAGCTATACCGGGCGGTTCCATCGTGCTTGGTAGCCTCATGGCGGCGCAAGTCGTGCCGGCGAGTGAATGATTTCGAGCACGTAGTACAAGTGAACATCTTGGTGGTTGACAGAGTGTCTGATGAAACGGCCAGGCCGTTTCCTTTTTATAGCAAGCTAGCTGTTGATCTATTTTTAGCACAATCAGTTCTAAACTAGGGGAAAACCCCTATCACCTCTAGCCAATAGGGCTAATATCGGTCCCCGGGCTTATTGAGATCTGCCTATCAAGTCAATGGGGTGATGTGAATAACAACAAGTTCAGCAATGTTCATACAGTTTATTATCCCCAATGTTACATCATACCCAGGCTGGGGGAGCCGCCCTGGGTATGTTTAGTATGTTCGCATTCGAAATATCAAACACCGTGTTTTATTATTCAACGCATCGTCACATCAGGCACAAGTGTTTACTGAGCTCAAGTCAACGATCAGCATGTAGACATAGAGAGTATGTACGGCATGTTGTGGTATTCATCAGTGCATGGGTGACGCATTCACCCGATGGGTTGATTGGTCGTCTTGGTCACGAAAAACGTAACATTGGTCACCCTCTTTACCATCCATTGTGTGTTGGGTCGTTGTTGTTGGGCCCATCTCAAGGCATCCAATTGTTCCACTTGGTCCAGCATCATCTCTAGTGACCTCCGGTTAATGATGGTAAACGGTTGGTCGTACACTGGGTTGAAGGCACTGGAATAGGAATAGCGCAATTCACCCGTCATATTATGGCATAAGATGTACCCAAATGCTACATTTAATGTGAAGGCCGTAGGTTGGTCATTGAAGATGGTTTCCACGTAGCTGCGTAGACGGGTGAGGTTGGTCAGTGGGAAATTGTAGATATCTTGAATAGGGCGATGACGGTGGAAACAGTGCCGTGTCATGGACCAATGGCGCCGAGAGATGTCACTCTCTGGATGATCTTCGGGTAAGAGATCGCTAGGAACATTTATGGGCTCGTCCAGAAAATGTTCGATGTATGACGTATGACTCGAAACCGTAACGGTGGGGTCCGGCCGGAAATCCAGGCTCTTCCCAACTGTAGGTATAGGCGGGCTCTCCGTCATCGCATCACCAGTGGCGTTCGTCTTCCCGGGCTTATCTTCAGTGGGTCTGACCTTCCGCGGCTCCTCTTCAGTAGGAAGTTGTCGCCAAAACCGTGGTGACGGACCATGGATCAAACGCTGATGCCGTTTTAACTGACTGCGTCGTTTGAAGAGTTGACCACAATCCTTACATTGTTCCGTCGCGTCCTCGTGGAATGAACGTTCGTGGCGCAGTAAAGCATCTTCCCGATTAAATGACCGTGCGCAGGTTATACAAGTATACAGTCCATCGTTGTGGGTGGAGGTCTCGTGGCGTCGTAAATTATCTAGACGAGTAAACTTCTTCTGGCAAGTTGTGCAAGTGAACATCTTGGTGGTTGACAGAGTGTCTGATGAAACGGCCAGGCCGCTTCCCTTTTATAGCACGCTAGCTGGTGATCTATTTTTAGCACACTCAGTTCAACTATCCCCAAGTCGAGGGCCGAGCCGTGACATCTTCGGTAACCTCCGTGTCTCTTTGGGCACCTCAAAGCCTGTGGAGCTCAGAGCTCGGAAGTGACATTTGCATATGACCTCTGCGAGGTCACAGGGCAGTGAAGGATGGTATTTGGTGTAGAGATGGACCATCCTTGGTCCGAATGCGTCATGGGAGGTGTCATGTTGTAGCTCTCGGGGTGTAGACCCCAATTTTAGGGATAGCCACAGCATCTGTGACGTCATTGGTGACGTCATCAGTACGAGTAGTAGCGAAAATGGGCATTTTTTAGCAGTGAAGGAGTATACACTATGTACAAATAGAATACAGGTGGTATGTACAAATAGAATAGTAGTGGTATGTATAAGGTACAAAACAAAAATTCTGTCAGGAGTAGGATTCGAACCTACGCCAGCTCTTCGCCGACCAGCACTTAATACCGGCGCCTTAGACCACTCGGCCATCCTGACTGTTTACAGTTTTTAACTCGTATATCAACAGTATATAGTGTGTTCGACATTTTTTCAAAGTCCAAGTGTAGTGCTCACACCATCGGCCAGGACTTTCCGTTTCGGGTAAAAGAAAGTAAAGGCGTCTCGTTGCTGGATGTACGTCCGCATTTCGGATGCTCTTGGAACTCGGCGCTTCGGAGCTCTTGGAGCTCCGGAGCTCATGGAGCTCCGGAGGTGACTTCCGCTTCCGTTCACGTGACCGGAACTGACCTTTGACCCCGGCGCGCGCGCGGTGTAAAGGTTTCCACCGCGGTGGAAACCTTTGCGCGCCGGGGTTACCGAAGATGTCACGGCTCGGCCCTCGATTTGGGGATAGTTGAACTGAGTGTGCTAAAAATAGATCACCAGCTAGCGTGCTATAAAAGGGAAGCGGCCTGGCCGTTTCATCAGACACACTCTGTCAACCACCAAGATGTTCACTTGCACAACTTGCCAGAAGAAGTTTACTCGTCTAGATAATTTACGACGCCACGAGACCTCCACCCACAACGATGGACTGTATACTTGTATAACCTGCGCACGGTCATTTAATCGGGAAGATGCTTTACTGCGCCACGAACGTTCATTCCACGAGGACGCGACGGAACAATGTAAGGATTGTGGTCAACTCTTCAAACGACGCAGTCAGTTAAAACGGCATCAGCGTTTGATCCATGGTCCGTCACCACGGTTTTGGCGACAACTTCCTACTGAAGAGGAGCCGCGGAAGGTCAGACCCACTGAAGATAAGCCCGGGAAGACGAACGCCACTGGTGATGCGATGACGGAGAGCCCGCCTATACCTACAGTTGGGAAGAGCCTGGATTTCCGGCCGGACCCCACCGTTACGGTTTCGAGTCATACGTCATACATCGAACATTTTCTGGACGAGCCCATAAATGTTCCTAGCGATCTCTTACCCGAAGATCATCCAGAGAGTGACATCTCTCGGCGCCATTGGTCCATGACACGGCACTGTTTCCACCGTCATCGCCCTATTCAAGATATCTACAATTTCCCACTGACCAACCTCACCCGTCTACGCAGCTACGTGGAAACCATCTTCAATGACCAACCAACGGCCTTCACATTAAATGTAGCATTTGGGTACATCTTATGCCATAAGATGACGGGTGAATTGCGCTATTTCTATTCCAGTGCCTTCAACCCAGTGTACGACCAACCGTTTACCATCATTAACCGGAGGTCACTAGAGATGATGCTGGACCAAGTGGAACAATTGGATGCCTTGAGATGGGCCCAACAACAACGACCCAGCACACAATGGGTGGTAAAGAGGGTGACCAATGTTACGTTTTTCGTGACCAAGACGACCAATCAACCCATCGGGTGAATGCGTCACCCATGCACTGATGAATACCACAACATGCCGTACATACTCTCTATGTCTACATGCTGATCGTTGACTTGAGCTCAGTAAACACTTGTGCCTGATGTGACGATGCGTTGAATAATAAAACACGGTGTTTGATATTTCGAATGCGAACATACTAAACATACCCAGGGCGGCTCCCCCAGCCTGGGTATGATGTAACATTGGGGATAATAAACTGTATGAACATTGCTGAACTTGTTGTTATTCACATCACCCCATTGACTTGATAGGCAGATCCCAATAAGCCCGGGGACCGATATTAGCCCTTTTGGCTAGAGGTGATAGGGGTTTTCCACTAGTTTAGAACTGATTGTGCTAAAAACAGATCAACAGCTAGCTTGCTATAAAAAGGAAACGGCCTGGCCGTTTCATCAGACACTCTGTCAACCACCAAGATGTTCACTTGTACTACGTGCTCGAAATCATTCACTCGCCGGCACGACTTGCGCCGCCATGAGGCTACCAAGCACGATGGAACCGCCCGGTATAGCTGTACATTTACATTTACGCCCAGATCATTTACAGCGCCATGAACGTTCAATTCATGGGCCATCCAAGCGTCCATGCGAAGAATGTGGTCAACTCTTCAAACGACCCAGTCAGTTAAAACGGCATGAGCGTTTGATTCATGGTGCATCACCACGGCATGAGGGACAACTTTCCACTAAAGAGGTACCCAGGAGGGACAGATCCACTGAAGATGAACCCGGGGAGGAGAATGCCACTGGTGATGCGATCACGGAGAGCCCGCCTATACCCACAGCTCAGAAGAGCCTAGATATCCAGCCGGTCCCTAGCATCACTGTTTCCAGTCATACGCCTGACAACAACGAACATTTTCTGGAAGATGCGGTGGATGTTCCCAGCGATCTCTTACCCGAAGATCATCCAGTGAGTGAGATGTATCGACGCCATTGGTCCATGATCCGACACTGCTTCCACCGTCATCGCCCTATATTGGACTTGTACAATTTCCGACTGACCGACCTCGCCCGTCTACGCAGCTACGTGGAAGCCATCTTCAATGACCAACCTACGTCCTTCACATTAAATGTAGCATTTGGGTACATCTTATGCCATAAGATGACGCGTGAATTGTGCTATTTCTATTCCAGTGCCATCAACCCAGTGTACGACCATCCTTTCACAATCACCAATCGGGCGTCGCTAGAGACGATTCTGGCCCAACTGGACACTGTGGATCCCTTAGAATGGGCCTATGAACAGCGTCCCAACACCAAGTGGATAGTGGAGAGGGTCACCAATGTTACGTTCTTCGTGGTTAAACTGACCCACCACCCCCATCGGATGAAAGTATTCACCCATGCACTGATAGATACTCAGAATGCGCAAACAACTATCTGAGGATATGTTTCCTCAACGGTATCCTGGCCTGTCCGATGACGATTAGAACAAACGGTTCAGAGCGAACATGGCCGAAGATAGAACTTTCTGAAATGGCGACTTCTGATTGGACAAGAGTAGCCGAGAATACATCTAACGGACAGGAACGAATATGACAGATGCAAATGGTGGCCTCTGATTGGACAAGAATATTCTTGAATTGTAAATATACCCAACGCGGCTCCCCCAACGTGGGTATGATGTAACATTGGGGAGAATAAACTATATGAAAAAAAACTTCTTGTTGTTGTTGTTCTCTCATGTGTGATCATTGTTGTTGTTGCTGTTGTTGTTCTCTGTCCGGTCTATATCATGGTGTTATGTTAGAGTGTTAAGGTGTAACGACGGGCGTCGACGGGGGTCACTGCATTTCGAAGAATTAGTGACAATTCCATGGAATATCAGAGCTTCTGAGCTATTTCACCTGGGCGTTGAAGTATTAAGAATGGCGTTGGTGATCGTTGCTACAAGATGACACCTCACACGACGCATTCGGACCAAGGATGGTCCATCTCTACACCAAATACCATCCTTCACTGCCCCAAAATGCCCACTTTCGCCACTACTCCTACTGATGACGTCACCAATGACGTCACAGATGCTGCGGACAGCCCTGAAATCGAGGTCTGCACGCCGAGAACTACAAGATGACACCCCACACGACGCATTCGGACTGAGGATGAAGCATCTCTATGCCAAATACCTTCCTTCACTGCCCCAAAATGCACACTTTCGCTACTACTCCTACTGATGACGTCACCAATGACGTCACAGATGCTGTGGACAGCCCTTAAATCGAGGTCTGCACGCCGAGAGCTACAAAATGACACCCCACACGACGCATTCGGACCAAGGATGGTCCCTCTCTACTCCGAATACCTTCCTTCACTGCCCCAAATTGCACACTTTCGCTACTACTCGTACCGATGGCGTCACTAATGACGTCACAGATGACGCAGACATCCCCCAAATCGGGGTCTACACCCCGAGAGCTACAAAATGACACCTCACACGATCCATTCGGACCAAGGATGGTCCATCTCTACCCCAAACACCTTCCTTCACTGCCCCAAAATGTCCACTTTCGCTACTACTCGTACTGATTACGTCACTGATGACGTCACAGATGACGCGGACATCCCTAAAATGAAGATGTACACCCCGAGAGCTACAACATGACACCTCACACGACGCATTCGGACCAAGGATGGAGCATCTCTACACCAAATACCTTCCTTTCACTGCCCCAAAATGGCCACTTTACTTACTACAACCAACTGCGCATGCGCAGATTGACGCGACTTGCATTCAAAAACACGCCATTCTGACTCTATCCCACACAAGCTTCACTTTGACACCCTGCACGACCCATTCGAACCAAGGATGGTGCCTCTCTACCCCAAACACACCCCTACATAGCACCCAAAATGCCCCCTTTCGCTACTACTCGTACTGATGACGTCACTGATGATGTCACAGATGACGCGGACATACCTTAAATCGGAAGGTACACCCCGAGAACTACAAGATGACACCTTCCAGGACGCATTCGAACCGTGAATAGCCCATCTCGACCCCAAATACCTTCATGTACTGCCCGAAAATGGCCACTTTCGCTACTACTCGTACCGATGACGTCACCGATGACGTCACAGATGACGCGAACATCCCTCAAATCGGAATGTACACCCCGAGAACTACAAGATGACACCTTCCAGGACGCATTCGAACCGTGAATAGCCCATCGCGACCCCAAATACCTTCATGTACTGCCCCAAAATGGCCACTTTACTTACTACAACCAACTGCGCATGCGCAGATTAACGCGACTTGCATTCAAAAACACACCATTCTGACTCTACCCCACACAAGCTTCACTTTGACACCTCACACGACCCATTCGAACCGTGAATAGCCCATCTCTACCCCAAACACACCCCTACATAGCACCCAAAATGCCCCCTTTCGCTACTACTCGTACTGATGACGTCACTGATGACGTCACAGATGCCTGGGACATCCCTTAAATCGGAATGTACACCCCGAGAACTACAAGATGACACCTTCCAGGACGCATTCGAACCGTGAATAGCCCATCTCGACCCCAAATACCTTCATGTACTGCCCGAAAATGGCCACTTTCGCTACTACAACCAACTGCGCATGCGCAGATTGACGCGACTTTCATTCAAAAACACACCATTCTGACTCTACCCCACACAAGCTTCACTTTGACACCTCACACGACCCATTCGAACCGTGAATAGCCCATCTCTATCCCAAACACACCCCTACATAGCACCCAAAATGCCTGTTTTCTATACTACGGGCCAGGCTGCGCATGCGCAGACTATTGAACACGGACGAACCATTAGTGTAGTCAAGTGCTCATCCACGAGAGCTTCAAAATAAGACCTCACTCGACCCCATTGGACCATTAGGGACTCACCTAGACTCCAACATGTCCACCCCGTATGGGCCTATACACCCATAGCCATGCAGTATAGGCCTATGGGCCCACCCAGGCCTCGGTGACTTTTTTCAAAAATTTCACCGATTCGCTCCGCAACACTTCCTATCGTGTTCTAAATGACGAGACGAGTAAAACGAGACCCCACAACCCTACCGCAAATGTATAGAAGTACGTTTCCCAGGGGGACAAACATTGATCCTATACCCCAGTATGGAACTATATGGGGCTATATCGTACTTTTTCAAAAATTTCACCGATTCGCACGGGGACACTTCCTATCATGTTCTAAATGACGAGACGAGTAAAACGAGACCCCACAACCCTACCGCAAATGTATAGAAGTACGTTTCCCAGGGGGACAAACATTGATCCTATACCCCAGTATGGGACTATATGGGGCTCGGTGACTTTTTTCAAAAATTTCACCGATTCGCACGGGGACACTTCTTATCATGTTCTAAATGACGAGACGAGTAAAACGAGACCCCACAACCCTACCGCAAATGTATAGAAGTAGGTTTCCCAGGATGGTCCTATACCCCCATACCCCATATAGGCATTTTCCCGTAATTTAGGATAAAGTCCGTATTCCGTATTTTTTCAGGAAAGATTTTACATACACCCACCCTGGAACTAGGGGGAGATAACTATATTGATAGACAAGCCCCGTTAAGCCCGGCGACCTATATACCCCTCATACCCCATATAGGCATTTTCCCAGGTTTTTCGATAAAGTCCGTGTTCCGTATTTTTTTCAGGAAAAATTTTACATGCACCCACCCAGCCATCAAATACCCCTTCACCTAGGCTTCACGTTGATACCTCACTCGACCCCATTCGACCATTAGGGGCTCCCCTAGCTCCAAAACGGCTATTTCCATACCCTTGGGCCACCGCGCATGCGCACAATGCCGATATTTCAATCCCACACCCAACCCGTCAGATGCCCCCTCACATAAGCTTCACTTTGATACCTCACTCGACCCCATCGGTCCACTAGGGGCTCCCCTACATCTCAAAACGGTTATTTCCATACCCTTGGGCCACCGCGCATGCGCAGAATAACGCTATGTCAACCCCACACCCAGCCCATTAGATGCCCCTTCACATAAGCTTCACTTTGATACCTCACTCGACCCAATCGGACCATTTTATCTAGGGACTACTTTTTCTCCGCGGAAGGTTTTTCCCGCGACCGAATCACCGCCAGACATGACCGCATCACCGCGGATGAATACATTTTTGACCTGGGTCACGTGATATGCAAATTTGGAACTCTCCTGTGCTGGAGGTAGCTTTTTGGTCTTTCTGCCGGAACTATACTGCACTTGACCTCTGTGACCCTCCCGTGACCTCCAAGTTCCGCCACACTTCCGCCACAAATCTGCGCAGAAACACCTGCGCACTCGTCAAAATGCGGTCTGTAATGCTGTTATACTACTACTCTCATATTGAAGCCCTCGTGTAGTAAACTACGACTCGGATGGTGTTGACTGAAAGTGAATGCGCATGCGCATACGAGGATTAGTAGCGAAATCCGTGTCTCAGTTTTGTCAGTTTTGGTCTAGTTATTCTATTGACATTTAATTCAACTGCAAGGTTCAAAACTGTGAGTTGCTCGACTTTGTAGAACAATATTCCATTAAATTTCAATAGAATGAGTATTAGACCAAACTTGATAAAACGGAGACACTGATTTCCTCTTGGAGTTGTCTTCTACAGGAAATGATGATTTAAGTTACGATAAGTTTAAAATAGCATTAAAAAATTAGATTTAAATTATTTTTTTTTAATCCGAATATCTTCACAACCTACAGGTTTATCCTGCTATGGAGGGGTTTAACTAATCCCAGAATAAAGATGACGACGGATACAATTTTGTAGAAGTCCATTCTGACTATATTTCTTACAAGCTTTCAGAGAAAAACTTTCTCCATCCTCAGGTAGAGTGGCGATTGCACATATATACAGTTTACAGAAGCTTTTATACATTAACCTTGTGAGAACAACTCAGTCAACAGACATATCTAGATATTAACACGGTGATTAACCTACAGGTTTACAGTGAATAAATTTATGTATTTGGAATCCTTCAGAAATGCTCTTTCAACAAATATATACATTAACGCAGCTATGAGGCATACTTTTAGCTGTATAAAGACAAATTTTAGAGGGTATGTAAAGGTGTGTGCAGGGGGCTCAATATCCTTAAAGCCCTATCGTAACGCCTTAACACACTATCGTAATGCCATAACACGGAAGTGATATCATCTCACACATGCGTTGGTCATTCGCCTTTGACCCTTGATGAAAGTGACATCATCGCCGGCATTAACAGGGAGAAGACTTTCTTGCATGTATGTTCTCTCACCTGCTGGTACCGCCGGGACCTATAACTGTCGCGACGCGTCATCGCCGGATGTGACATAATCACCCGAAGCGACGACATCGCTGCTTGTGCCTATAGTTGTAATTGACATTGTGACGAAAATGACTTCGGGTATTATCTTAGAAATTAACCCCACCAGTGCAGTAGATGTACTATGATTGCTAGAGTTCGGTATTTAGGTTCACCCGTCAAGAGCCTCATTTGTCAAATATTGTGCAGGCCGGTGACCTATTCTCCCCCCCCCCTCCCCCTTTGCTGAATAGCCTTTGATTTCTTGGTGTACACGTTTAACTTTTCACGAAGTTGGTATTTTTACTGTAAAGTATATTAGTTAGCGATCGTGTGAACGTAAAAAAAAATATCTCTAGTACGGAGAAAAAATAAAAAAATAATCCAAATACGAAGAACAGAGAAAAAACAATTCGTGAAGAATTCAAGTGTGTCTTTATTAGCTACCACGCTGTTTAATAGTGTTGTTAATGTCAGTACATGCAGCAGAGTAAACATCGGAAAACGTTGGAAATTGTCCACAGTTGACAACATATTTCATTATATACTCCAAAACTGTAAACAAAATAACCCATATAAGTAACTTGAGTGATATTTAAGGACGGTTTTCGGATGTGGATTTATAAAAATTTTTATAGGCCTATGTCGCCATTGGAATTTCAAAATTGGACCACGGAATCGAAGAAAAGGATTTGTGGGGATTTCTTTAGCCTCCATGTTGTTGCACTCATGATCATGGTCATTCTCCACAACAGGGTTGTTTCGACGCACACAGAAGAGCTGAATCCGCTAGAGTTGCGTCCCTCTTGCAGGCAAGCAATTTATACGAGAGTGACGGTGTGAACGGGAACGTAAATAACGAATCTCACAAAACGAGGAACGCAAAATTTATAACTTGGTGGAACAGAGAACAGAGAATTAAAAATAGAAAAATACGGTGAACGTGGAATACGTCCAGAACGTGTGTACGCAAAATTAGTTTTCCTCAGAACTGAGAACGGATAATGAAAATTACCCCAAAACGGAGTACGAAAATACCCCTTGCCCTCCCCCCGCTTCTTTGTGCCCCCCGCTTCTTTGTGCCCGGAGAACGAAATTGTGTGAGCCAAAATGTCCAACGGTCTTCACCACGCAGTAAAGCGTGAATCGCCGTTCTGATCAGTTCAAGAAACGTGAAATATCTCCGTAAATCTCCATGGTCCGCATCAAATAAATGTTAGCAGGAAACCCTAATGACTCATAATTCTAAGTTTCATAAGTTATGGGTAATGAAAACATCGCTAAAGTGGTCAAACATGAAGTTTTCTGCAGCTCAAATTGGCGCGATCGCACAAACAAAGAATGCGAGAAATTAGCCGCCAATGTTTTTGTCAGACGACCAAACGAACTTCGAAAAATTATAATTTTCTCCGCTAAATCTGCCTCTTGAAACTTCATATTTCAAGACAGTATACTATACCATGTATACTTTCATATCTTGGTGGGATTTTACACAGGGGAAATAATTTTCCAAAGTTCGTGGGTGGTGAAGACCGTTGGACATTTTGGCTCAGACAATTTCGTTCTCCGGGTACAAAGATCGCGCTTTAGATATACCGGTAGTTTGAGAACAGCCAACATGAATTTGTATGTGATAGAATTATAGCTTACTTTTATTCCGGCTAAGTTCTTTGAATTCCGCGTAGAAATCAACGTTTTGTCAAGTCATAGCCCTCCCGGCATTACGGTAAATCCTGCCGTTTGCCATGTTGACATTCGTGTAGTCTGTGGCATGACGTCATCATTTTGTTTCATTTACATTTATCGGTCAGTCGAAACACTCAGCTTCATTCAACCCTGCTTCAGGCCATAGCAATCTACGTCACCGGGTAACAATCAAATGGTATAAAAGGACGCGAAAATCTATGGAGAATCACTCGGTCTCGGAGAGGCTACGAGTGAACATCTCTGCGAGCCAAGCACCATACACAGAAGCTTAGCACCGAAGATACAAGCATCTATGGTAAAGACAAGTCAAGATACAGTTAATTTGAATAAATTTAATCAGTTAATAACGATATATAAAGATATAACCCTCAGACACCCACAGTGAGCCTCAGTCATCCACAGTGAGCCTCCGTGATCCGCAGCGAGCAAGAGTCACCCACAGAGAGCAAGAGTACAGTCACCCACAGCGAGCCACAACAAACCTGAGCTCATCTTAGTAAATTATCAACTTATACATAAATTATAAATTCAGTGTCCACAGCAAACTTGAGTGAGTGAGTGAGTGAATATGATTTAACGTCGCTTTCAACTATATTTCAGTCATATCACGATGTTGGGTTCTATTCCTTTTCACACCCGGAAACCACACGGGTGGGGTCCTATTCCTTTTCACATCCGGAAACCGTACGGGTGCCTCAGTTGATCGCCTCTTATGACAAGCTCTCTGAGGAGCTAAGGCCTATTCTTACCCTGACCTGTGGTGTGCACAACGATATCCCAGGTCAATCCCCGGAAGCCCGACGGGGTCAGCAAACTTGAGCACGTCTTATTAACTGATATGCCAAGAAATTCAACACAAGTCAAGTTTCATTTAAATTTATTAAGTAAATTATCATGAGGCAGAAATTAAAGCAATAAATCCACAGAGAGCCACAGTAAGCCACAGACATCCACAGCAATCCTGAGAGAGCCTCAGATACCTGAAACAAATTTGGCGATACATATCGCATGCTGATAACAAAATACGTGCGTAGCGTGCAAGATCTATGGCGTTACGTTTCGTAACTTATTCCGCTTAACCCGGGGCTAGGGGCCGTATGAACCCATGTACTTCAAGATCCTCATGGTAGTCATATGAACAGCCACAATCAAAGCGTGACTGAGATACATCATTCTTTAGATGACGACTTTACAACGAATATTATGGATTAAGAATACTGATCAGCGATACGGATTTGATATTTTTGGAACATCATGATGTCTTGCCGGCATCATTGAAAACTGTTGACCGCTTCTCTCTTGCAGGAAACAAGCCTATGTTTATGTATACTATGATTGTCTTTTTGAATTTGGTGCTAATACTGTTATATGGAATAGGTCTTTGGATTATGGACGCGGATATTCTTTAATGGACGACGGCTGAATTATGAATGACGGACCAGACGCTTGTAAGCCACAGGCAATCAAAATATATAGTACCCATAGGAACTTCTTACCTTAAGTCCATCTTTGTAGGGAAAGATCACCACGGAAGAAATTATCCTAGGAACTTCTACGTTTCACCACTGAATAGCACCCCTGAAGAAATTATCCTAGGAACATTTACCATAGGAGCTGATACTAGCGATATAGTGTAAGATCAGAACTGGCATAACATTTGATGTTGTACTTCCTGTAAATAAATTCAAGACTTGTTGATGCTCAATTTGACATACTTGTTTGGGCAATTGATGATTTCTGAAGATGAGATTGTGCTAATAGATGTGACACAGGCCAGATCTTCTGAAATGGTGAGCTACAGCTATATCAATTAAAAGAGGTTGAAACCTACGAACCTACATGGTAGCGGCGTCTTCTTAGAGTAAACCAGCTCGAGAAGTTACCAAAGACATGAAGTTAACAGGAGAAGTTGACAGATGAAGTTAACAGATGAAGGTAACATTGGACTTAGAGAACACAGCTTACCGACGAGGTTAATTGACAAAGTTAACGAATAGAAGACAATTAATGAGACGTAAAGGGAAGAGAATATCAGGATTACACTGAATGTTGTTATTTTCCTATATTTGATGAAAAATAGGTGGTGGCAGCGAAAAAGTGAACTTAGGAAATTTAGGGTAAGAGTTACCCCTGGTGGAAATCCGCTACAGCATAATCGCCGGAAGTGACGTCATCACCGAAAGTGACATCATCGGCGGAAGTGACGTCATGGCGTATGGTGGTGCCACCTGGACCCTACAACTTGTAGATAAAAGTGGAGCACCAGGGTCTAGGTGGCGACACTTTGCGCCATTATGTCACTTCCGCCGATGACATCACTTCTGAAACGATAGTTTCAAACGCTGCTGCAACGTGTGTCTAGGCTAAATATCACATCCGTCTACAGGATGAATTGGAACTTCTTAATGTGTTCGTTGTACGGTCATGTCCACCTCATTGAATGGGTTGGGTTTCATCCTCTTTCGTCTGGTTCCGGGCTCCCATCCGATTTGCCATCAGATCATGCAAGGCCGCCATGAACGCGGTGGGCATGTGGTACTGGCCTTCTGGGAATGTAAATGTATAGGTCTTGCTCTCGTACAGGACTTCGTACCACACCGTGTCCTTTTGCACGTTGTGCCACGCACACGGGTACTGGATATCCACCAGACAACTTTCCCATCGTCCAGGGAGATGTAAGGATGCGGCAGTTGTGTGACGTAATGGGCTCAGGTATTTATCGGGAACAGCTCGACTGAGCTATTACTAGGCAGCGTGAAGTAAAACATGACGACTGACGTGTCCCACGTATTAACAGACGTACCAAGACTCTGGAGTCGGTGATGGACGGGCACGTGTCACGAATCTGGTGTTTGAGGTGATGCCACGGCCGTCTGCTGCTCCTGCGTCCATTGTCAGCGCTGGGATGGGGGGGATTTCCGATAATTTCTTGTGGCGTGCCTGTCTGTCAACTCTTGGGCAAAAGCCTGCCATCCTTTGTGGGCCACCTGTGAAGCATCATATCATTCAACAAATTCATCATGTGCCTGGCACCACTTTGCTCTGGACCAGAAGTTCATCTTTCTCGTTGCAGGACCTGTGCGAGTTGCCTTTAAACCGCTCCCGCAAAAAGCCGCCCCCCCCCCCTCTGAATGTCATCTTGTCATCACCTCCTCTGCCGCGAATTGTGAAGCGGGGTGGGGTGCGCCCCCTGAACGTGATGTACCGTTGCAACGCCTGATTGCTCCATCATCGACCGGAAAGTTCACCCAGTATGGAGCGCAGCACAGAGGCAGTCAAAATCGTATGAGATGGCACCGATGAAGCCACCTTTCTGTAACGCATTTTTCTTCTTGATTTGGGAGACATTTTTCGCACCGGGGTTCGGAGACCTGTCTTGTACTTGGCCAGCTTGGTCTTCTGAGCCGGATCAGTGATGCTTTGCCTTTCAACAAGTTGTGCCCGATCTCACATAGACAGCGTATATGGTCGGGTGCTGCTCCACGAACAACGGTCCGGACCAGGTTTCGAGCGAGGCTGTGTTCAAGTAGGCGCATGCTTCCGTACTCGAGTGGACATCATGCACAACTAACATTTTATCCTTTGTTTGATACTTACTGAACATCCTATCGCTACAGAGACAAATTCAGCAATGATAGTGTGATCTATATATTTTATTATCCCCTTCAACACACACACATCTAAGCTGTGGGAGTCAGTGTAGGTGTGTTTACATAATAATACTATTTTTAGCTTGGGTCTCCCTATGGAAGATGCCCGTCAGGGTGGTCGGGGATGTCTTGAGGGCTTGTCGCATCTTTAACGCTTCCAACGCAAAATGGTTGCGGCCTGGGTACATTTGTCTAACCAGGCACAGCAGGTGAGTGGTGTTTCTCGGGCTTTAATCTAATGTTCCAATACGATACAAGCGTCTAGTCCGTCATTCCATATTCAGCTGTCATCCATTAAAGAAATTCCGCGTCCATAACCCAAAGATTATAATGCAATGCTATTTTTTAACGAACAGATTCTGTTCGTCGCCGAAGGTGGCTGTCTTTGCTAAAGAGTTTGGCCACCCGAGCATCTATCTCTGACATGAGATCATCGACTACCACCAAGGTGTCCGGTTGCAAGTCAGGTTAGTTAGTCCTTTCACGAACCTGATGTCGAGCAGGTGAAGTAAAGTTGCCACCTGAGATCTACGGTTGGATGTGTATGCGCTGACGTGCTAGCTATGAAGAATTTTTGTTCGGGTGAGACGGCGTCGGCGTTGTCGGAACGCGGTGGGCCTTGAATGTCATCTTGTCTATATATGTGTTGTAATTGATACCGTTATCGTTGCGTCAGTGCGTTCACCGTCGATGGTTTAATACGGCTAGTATTCAAGCACAGTTGCCACTGCAATACTTGGTGTTGGAGTCGATGTTGACTAGGTGTGTACCCTTGTCCTATGGAACGGTGTGATGTGAATCTTGTAAATATAACCGTTTCACATGGTTGAGCGGGACCCAGGAATTGAACAAACTCGGCCAGTCTTGTTATTTCATAAGTTGCGTTGTCTTGCCTTGCCGTCCTTCCTTTTCTAGGATGCTTTCCCCGGTGTATCAGTCCTGCGCTGTTTCCACCATTTTTCGCCAGTATTTTGGACCGATTTACCGTCGATGGTTTTATACGGCTAGTATTCAAGCATAGTGGCCACTGCAATACTTGGTGTTGGAGTCGATGTTGACTAGGTGTGTACCCTTGTCCTATGGAACGGTGTGGTGGTCGCTGGGGCCGGATGAGGTTCGACTGGCGCTAGCGTAGAGGGGGTCTGTAGACAAGTTTCACTGAAACACGCCACGTCGTATAACACCACCTGCCCCCCCCCCCCTTGCAGTGTACCCTTGTGCTTTGTGGTACGCTGTTTCACGCTGTCCATAGAACTGTGTTCGCTGACAGCTGTGGTTCCTGGTTCGATATGAAGAGGTGGAGAAAATTGACGTCGTCTGGCGACTAAAAAGCAACCGTATGAGTTTGCAGGAAAGTTTTCCTGAACACCTCGCATTCACACTCGAGAATACGGTGGATTCTTGGACGTAGTTGGACGTAGTATCTGAGCCGCGCTTTTATTGAAGCAGTTCATGTGGAGACTATGAAGTATCCACACGGCAAAAACGGAATTAGCTACGCTAGCTCGGGAGCTGTGATGACAGATCCGCTCAAACGAATCAGATGATAATGGATGAGTATGGTGGACGTCAGATGAAGTAAACGCCTCAACATGGGGTAAGCCTTGTAAATATAACCGTTTCACATGGTTGAGCGGGACCCAGGAATTGAACAAACTCTGCCAGCCTTGTTATTTCATAAGTTGCGTTGTCTTGCCTTGCCGTCCTTCCTTTTCTAGGATGCTTTCCCCGGTGTATCAGTCCTGCGCTGTTTCCACCAATTTTCGCCAGTATTTTGGACCGATTTACCGAATTTTTTTATTTTTCGCTATTTTCTCCCAAAAAGTAGTTAATATGATACACATTTTGGCAAGTTTTGGCAAGACAAATTACTTTCATGCCATTCTAGGCAAGAAAAATGCGAAAAGGTAGGCAGGAAAGACCGAAGACACGACTTTCAAAGGACAGCTCGTGGTCCCCATTTTGAATTTTCCCAGGATCCTTTGCACCTTGGATTGTAGAAATAGTCTCAAAATGATCCCAATAACATTCGCGGAAAAGCCAGAAAGTTTTAGCTCTTTTGTTGGCCTCGTTCCTGAGCTGCGCTGAAACGTTAGGATCATAATGCCCCGACCCAGGCAAGATAGGGTGAATGAGCATCGAGGGAGTCTGGTGGAATAAACGTCTCAACATGAGGTAAACACGGTAAATGCAAGAATACCCAGAAAAACTAGCCTGTAATGCCCGACGTCGTGCGGCTTAAATTTCCCACCAAGACAATAAACCTACATCTATTTGTAAAATGACATGTACAGAAGGCGGCCCTCAGGAACAGTCCACCAGCAGAATACTACCAGAAACAGATAATAATTGGAGAAATTCGTAAGAGGTGGGTAAAGTTGAGTGAAAAGCAACCATTGTATCCCGAAGACGTGCACATTCGCCGTTCAAGATGAGTTATACATAAAGGTGAATTTCGGGCACATTGACCTCTCTAGGCCGAAGGCGAAGGCCGCTATAGTTCCGGCAAAGGTCACTGAGTGCACTTCCGGTCACGTGACACAGTTTATTCTCCCCAATGTTACATCATACCCAAGCTGGGAGAGCCGCGTTGGTTATGTTCACAATTCAAGTATACTCTTGTCCAATCAGAAGCCGCTATTTGGCGCTGCATCTGTCATATTCGTTCTTGCCTGTTAGATGTATTCTCGGCTACTGTTGTCCACTCAAAATATTTGGTGTTGCGTCAACCTTCGGGCATGTTCGCTCTGATCCGTTTGTTCTAATCGTCGTTGGGCAGCCCAGGATACTGTACGTAAACATGTCCCGGAACAGATGTTTGCGCATTTTGATCGCATTTTGCGGGACCTCGGCGGGTGGTAGACCCATATCCTCTTCTAAGTGACGCTTTGGTCTTCATGTTGGAGTGTGGGGTCGCCTTTCGTTTCAAGCGGTAGCAGGCTATACCGTTCATAGATCGATGGGTTGTTTTTCTGATGCAGAGGTGCATTTGGTTGTACGCCTGTTGTTAGTTATCTTGTCCGGCGTCTTCGATCGCCTCAGCATGAGTATTAATAGTTTCATGCACAATACGATCCCAAAAGGTATGTTTTTCCTCACTCAGGCTTACCTGGGTAGGCTGACTATCAGAGGTCAAGCTCTCTGTATCAGTAGATAGACTCTCAACGGTTTCTGTTTCGGTATCAGTAGGCAAATTTTCAGAATCAGCCGGTATACTCTCAGCATCTGCCCCAGTGGGCTCCCCGGTATCTTCAAGCCCATTATATTCTTCTCGTGTCGCATCCTATCGTAATGTCTGGTGAACGTGCGTTCGCACTCAGAGCATGTATAACCCATGTTGACGGTTGAACGTCGCATGAAGTTCAGGTTTTTGGGATACGCTTGCTTTTATGGACAGCAACGTCCTTCAACGCCCATCTTAACATTTCACCGCCCTGGTGAAATAGCTCAGAAGCGCTTTCGGGTCTAGATATCCCATGGAATTGACACTAATTCAGCGAAATGCAGTGACACCCGTCAACGCCTGTCGTTACGCCTTAACGCTCGTCTCAACGCCTTAACGCCCTATCTTAACGCCTCGTCTTAACGCCTTAACTCCCTAGCTTAACGACTTAACGTCCTATCGTAACATAACCATTGACCCTGACACTTGATAAAACTGACATCATCACCGGACATCGTCGGGAGTGACGTCATGGCACACCTGCGCACGCGCCTGGTGGTACACTCGCACTCTGTACAATATGCCCAATGGGATATAGGGTACAGGATGACGCCACTTTCATCAAGGGTCAGGGGCCAGTGGTCAAAACTTGTGCGTGTGATTGGTTGACAAGGCGTTACGGCTTTACGGAATGGCGTTAAGGCGTTAAGCTAGGGTGTTGAGGCGTTAAGGTAGGGCGTTAGGCGTTGAGATGGGCGTTAAGACGTAACGGGCGTTGACGGGCGTCACTGCATTTCGATGAATCAAGTGTCAATTCCATGGGATATCTAGACCCATCAGCGCTTCTGAGTTATTTCACTAGGGCGTTGAAGCGTTAAGCTGGGTGTTGGCAAGCATTAATGTCCATGAAAGCAAGCGTGTCCCAAACACGTGGACAGTCGACATTCAACCGTCAACATGGGTTATACAAGCTCTGAGTGCGAACGCACGTTCACCAGACATTACGATGTGATGCGACACCAGAAGAACATACATGGGATTGAAGACACCGAGGAGCCCACTGAGGTGGATACTGAGAGTATACCGGCTGATTCTGAGAGTTCACCGACTGATACCGAAACAGAGACTGCTGAAAGTCTATCTACTGATATGGAGAGCTTGACCTCAGATAGTCAGCCTACGTCTCAGGGAAGCCTGGGTGATGGAGAAGCTACATTTTGTAATCGTATTGTTTATGAAGCTATTAATACTCATGCTGAGGCGATCGAAGACGCCGAACAGGATAACTTACAACAGGCGTACATCCAAATGCGCCCCTGCATCAGGAAAACAGTCATGACGATCTATGAACGGTATAGCCTGCTACCGCTGAAATGAAAGGCGACCCCACGCACAGGCCCATCATGAAGACCTAGCGTCACTTGGGAGAGGATATAGAGCTACCACACAGCGAGGCCCTGCAAAATGCGATCAAAATGCGCAATTATCTGTTCCTGGACATGTTGCCGTTAGAATATTCTGACCTTCCCGACTATGATTAGAACAAACGCATCAGAGCGAACATGGTCGAAGGTTGACGCAACATCAAGTGGCGGTTTCTGATTGGACAAGAGTAACCAAGATTACATCTAACGGGCAAGAACGAATATGACATGCAGCGCCAAATGCCGGCTTCTGATTGGACAAGAGCAAAATTGTAAACATACCCAACGCGGCTCCCCCAGCATGGGTAATATATAACACTGGGAAGAATAAACTATATGAAAACTTGTGAACATGTTAATCTTTTTTTCTCTTATTTGTCTGCATTATGGCGTCAAGGCGCTATGCTTGGGCGCTAAGGCGTTAAAATAATGCGTTAAAGCGTTAAGATAGGCATTAAGGCGTTATGATAGGCTTTAAGGCGTTGCGAGGGATTTCCTTTCTCTCGCTCCAAGTATTGCTATGCATATAACATTAAAGTGCCCGGAGCATATTTAGCACCTCCGAAACTCCCCTTTCTCCACTACTCCTTAGTGCGCATGCGCACGCGTATACCATCAGTCTAGCTCTACCCGATAAGTGCTTCAATAGGATACCGTCCGTGTTTGGATACAGCCTGAGGCTAATGGTTTACATACGACTGTATATAACCACTCTCTCACTCACTCACTCACTCACTCGACTCCATTCCTCCTCACTCCTCCTTCTCTCCCAGGTAGCCAGAGCGAACATGGCCCCATATCTCCAAATGCGCTCCTTGCACTTCAGAAATTCCCCTTTCTCTACTACTCTCACAGTGGGCAGGGGCATATCACTTCCAGTCTGATTACTCCACGAGTGCTTCACTAGGACACCTCACACGACCCATTCGGAGCGCGTCACTCTAGGGGGATCTGGCGGCATACCCCGCCAGGATTTTTTTTTTTTAATTCTAGCGTCCATTTCCCGGTATCTGAAGCATTTTCAGAGGTTTATTTCAGATAATAAGTGATATATTTACATACCGGCTGCTTCACTGCATGGAAAGTTTTGTTGGCGATCTCAAAACCTGGAGGGGTGGGAGCGGAAAGATCCCCCCCCCCGCCCCTCAGGTTTACACGCCCCCGCCCCACCCCCGTTTCCTACGCCTAAGGTCAGTTGCTTAATGTTTATGTGACGCAAACAATATGAATGCTCTCTCTGTATTCGAGTTTAATTTTTAAAGAGAAACATGACTGTTTTCGCAGACAAAGTGGATTTTATCGGAATATCTTTGATTTTCGTTAAAGAGTGCATGTATTGCTATTCAAGTAATAATTCAAGTAATAATCTATCGGATATGTGCACCAGTATCGAACAGCTAGGGGCATGCAAGCGCATCCTCACAAGTCCAGGCAAATGTAAACACATGTATCGATCCCCATCCCTGGCTCGCGAGGAATTGCGGTACAAGCTGTATCAATGCGCCCCAGTCTCCTTTATACTTTAATTTTGACAAATATATAAACTATGGCCGTACCCATTGAACTTTAAAGAGCCTGCGGTGATTTCCCATTAATTACACGTATCTTGTTCGATTTTCCCATCTTCGTTACTGTGCACCAAGCTATATGTTCAATCAATCAATCAATCAATCAATCAAATGTTTATTAATTGCTGAGCTCTACTTTGCATTTACAAAGTATGACATTAACAAAACTATACGATAACATTACAATGTACACTGACAAAGTTACAATAAACATATTTAACAACGGAATAGGTGCTCAGTTGGGGGCTGGTGTTTTCTGTATCTTTTAACATACATTAATCATTATGGAGAATAGAGATGATTTGGGGATATATATGGTAGCTAAATAATATATAGCCCTCCCGAGTATGAGGGAGGGCTATATAGTATTTAGCTATATATATGGGGGTCAGGTTTGAAGATAGCATTTAGCTTCGTGACAGTCTCTGTATATTCAGTGGCAAAGCAATGGAATTATTTTGATTTAATTTCTACGTTCGAAGTGAAATTGGCTTTATGAAAAATGATGCATATTTGCCGCCCCCTCACAAACAGGAAACCCCTTTCATATTCTCGCACGACAGTGAGCCATTCTCGTCTCGCGAGACTCCCTACTCCCGCGGGTAGACACGGCTCTCTTTGAGATAGACTCGTACCCAGCTCCAATTCGCTATCGCTCTATGGAGACTAGTTACCGACAGGCATTTTAAATCAGCACTGCACAGTGATTGGCCAATGGTATTCTCCACCCACAATGCCCCTCCATGCTTGTTTGGACGTCGGCAAAATGGTACATCTTCAGAAAATTTATGACCTAGGCCTATCACAAAGTTAATTCACAAGATCATTATTGTTTAGCATCATCAGATAAACAAGACTAGTACGATCAGACAACATGAAGGCGAAAATACTGTATAATTGACGTAATTCGTTGTTTTCCGCGTTTCAATGGTTGATCTTCAATGCAGAATCTAGGTCAACTAAATTTATATAATGTCTGCTGCTTCAAACGAGTAGGCCTACAAGTACGTTCAGTTTTTATTTTTTAACAACAAAACTTGCATAATGTTAGCAACAAAAGTACATATCATAGGGCGTATGAACAGTACTATGTATTGAATGAAGAACAGAAATGCTGCAAATCCCCTGACCTGATCATGTACATGCCACGCTAAGAACCTTGGAATAGGTCATAAATTTTCCGAAGATGTACCGTCTTGCTGGACGTCGTGGTAGTCGTAGAAGCGAGGGCTTTATTTAGGAAACCTACCATAATCGCTCATCGCTCATCAAATCTTACAAAGGATCTATATAATACTTGGTGGATTGGTGGCCGTAGCGCTCAAGGCCCTTTATCGCACCATAGACGAGTACTGGTCACTTGATACACACGAACAACAACAACAACACATATTGGCATTGGTCTATTTACCGGTCTAGATTTAGACCGGTAATTCAGCCAATCAGAGAATACAAAATGCCTGCCGCTAACTAGACCCCAACGGTGCGTGTGAGTTGAGGGCTAGGTACGAGTCTATCTTTGAGAATGGACAGTGAGCCTGACCTGTCGGGGGTCTCCGAATGATAACATGTTGAACGAGTTCACAGAACAAGAAAAAAGCTTGGTCGGGTTGGCCGGCTGCAATCTCACGTTCGGCTATTTCCGTATTGGCGGAACGTCAGTTTTCGCAGCTAAAGTGAGTTCTGGGGCTAGATTGGGCCGGCTGGTGTGAAAGCCAGCAGATTGTCTGTAATATTGTCAGTCCCTGCTATCGTACAGTCGTGCTGTTACTGGCATAAGTACAATATTGAGGCAGATAGCCCGTGGGTAAGTAACAGTACAATGATGGTATTGACCCATCGTCAATTTGTATGTTCCTTGTTGTTGTTGTTGTTTATAGATCAATCACTGAGAATGCACAATCTCGAAACCAGAGCCATCCGGTCCTGTCCTCCCTACTAGGCTCTGGGACGGCGCTCAGCAGTACGATCGGTCATTGGATAGCACACAAAACCCTAGAATTTAGAACATAACGAGAGCGTATCTGTGGAGATTAAGCCGACGTCACGGCGAAAAGATGACGTAACCTTAGCCTTGCGGAATTCTCGACGTTGCAGACCGTATCCATGATCTATAATTCGCGACAGTCGATAACAAGACAATTCGTACAACATATGTTGTGTGAAAAAGATCGACTTATCCTCTGACAGCTGCGTTAAGACCATAGTCCAGTCGATTGTGGCTGTTCGAGAAATGACAAAGTCAAGATCAATTCCCCATTTGGGTCTAAAATACGACAACAAAACTTGACAATATTTTTTGCCCACGTCAGAGAAGAATGAAATGACAAGCAATGTTTTACCTTGATACTAAGACCGGCTTATTGGTCTATACTTGAGAGGTCAATAACGTAACAGTAGATATGATTCAGCACTGACAAGACTTCATTTTAATACTGGGCATGCAAGTTCATATGTCCTGACTTCTGCCTGAGTTTTTGATTGAAATTGTAGTTTAAGGGCCGCTTCCCATTCGGATTTCGCGGCCCATCAACTCAATGTTTTATTCGAATTTCGCGGTACATTACTTTGTTTATTGAATATCTTTTCCAGCGCTAAATATATAAATAAATAGATAAATAAATAAATAGATAAATAATAAATAACAATGAGAGATTAGTAGGAGATATAAATAGAAGTAAATAAGAATCGCTATATGTACAAGTTCGTAAGTCTCTTTTTGGTTTTTGGTTAAGTTATACTGGTAAATATGAGTTCACTGTAATCGCGTGTATGATTCCTTTGTCTTGGTACCCCTTTGTACGCACAAAGCCGTCCAGAAAAAACTGGGAGAACCAAGGGCGTCTTCAGGATTTTTCGGATCGACTTCACTAACGACGCCCTTGGGAACAGGGTGGGTTCTTCCAGAAATCTGTGCCTGTAACAATTGCTTGGAGTGTGTATTGGGGCACAGGGCGGCAGGTCTACGTCCTATATTGCGTGAAAGTCAAAGGATCATATTCTGTGTTAAGGCGTCCGTTCGGTGTCATCTATGGGGTAGCGTGTCGGTGTGGTCTAGGGTCGAGTATTCTGATTCTGGGTGTTCTTGCTATGCGGCGTTGTCACTCAAGGCGCTGTTGGTATTCCTGTAATCGTCATCCGTCTGCCTGAGTTGACCAACTGAACATCTTATATATCATATATGAATAAAAGAACCCTAGCGACACCTGTGAACACTCTTGACATGTCATACCTTGTTTTACCATCTACAATAGTTATGCCATATATTTATCTACCTGTAGTAACAGTTGTGTATACAATCTCAGCTGGAGCTCTTCTTTAATTACTTTCTTTATACCTGTTAACTCTATGTCTCAGTTGGATGTTCCTGCCTTAGTCTAATATTCTGTTGTAATGTATACCAATTCAGTGTGACAGTTTGAAGTCTATATAGTAGTCTAGTCTAGTCTAAGTTCAATTAACAAATCAATAATTAACAGTATCAATATTTACACAGTGGTAATCTATACATACAATATACATTTATCTCAGTTTACATGTAATAGGGAGTTTTAATATGGCAGCCCCAAATACTGGGTGATAATACTATGAAACCACATTCAGCATTAAAACTGTGTTTGAAAATCAAAAATGTTCAGTGTAAACTCTCCTGTTTGCAAGTGTTCCTCAAATGCAGCACACCTCACCATACATACCAGGTTGGGCCAAGTTACGTGAATTGCCAGAAGACCGGCTGCTTTGGAATGCTTACCAAGAGGATTTGAACCTCATGACTTTGAAATCCAGATTCTCTTGGAATGCGAAAATATTCAATTTGTTACAAATTCTAAACCTTGAACATTTGTGGACTCGTACAAATTTACATTTTGTTATAAATCAAATTAAATCAGCCCTCCAACACTCATTCTTATCCAGAACTGGCCTGTCTCCTGGTAAAACCACTAATTCCAAACTGGATACATATTGGATAATTAATTAACATATGGGTATTGATAACTACCTCAATGATGTAGTAATGTTTAAGCACAGGAAAGCTCTCACTGGTCTTCGAACAAGTTGCCATTCTCTTGCCATTGAGACTGCAAGGTACTCTAGAATTGAGATTCCGAGAGAACTTCGATGTTGTAGTGAATGTCATGGACAGGTAGAAGATGAATGGCATTTTCTAACACAATGTTCGTTGTATTCTGTTGAAAGACAATCTTTATATTCAAACCTGAAGAAACTTCTGCCAGTGCGGCCAAAAAATAGGTCAGATCACTTCAAAATGTTTCTCAACCCGGTAGTAGAAACTTCAAATTTAATTGCGAAGTATATTTACAACTGTTTCGAAAAAACGAAAATTGATAACAGTAACAGTTCCTAGTCATCAGTCATGTTAGTTTTCTATATTCTAGTCATATATAAGTAGAAGTTCATTCCTGATATAAGTAATGTGAAACATAACATTGTCTAATTGTATGAGTAGTCTCCCCTATATGTTGGTTGCTTCTTTGACATTACATGTTGATTTTAATGTTCTGGGGAGGAGTTGTCTCCCCCCACCTTGTATACGGTCCCTTTGGATGTTTATACAATAAAGGAATTGAATTACATACATACATACATACATACATCCTCTTCTGCCTTGTAGGCCTAATGGCCTGCATCTTCTGGTCAGGGTAAACTAACCCTGCAACAATTAAGTCCTTCTCTGAAAATCCAGGGTAAACTAAAACATGCATGCCTGTCAAGACAGACAGCTGCTGGCATACACATGTGATACAGATGTGAAACTGGTCAGTTTTATGGTAGGCCCCTATCTGGTCATCTGGTTCATGTAGCTGTAAATGGAGGATGGCCATCCAGTAGACAAGCTGAAATAACTCCATGCATGTTCTACATGTATTCAATTGGGGACATTGACTTGGGTAGTTCTTTTACCTGGTCTAGCATGTACATGTATAGGCTGGTTGTTGATTGTTTGAATCTAAGGCTCTTGCAGATTAAATAGGGAGAACATGTAATTCACATATTAACAAAATAAAACCATATCCAGACTAACATCTATACATGATTTGTGAATAACAATAAATGCATATCTGATTAATTATTTTTTTTTTATTTCTATTCTATTGATGTAAGCAATCAATACAATACAATACAATACAAAGTTTATTTAGACTCAGAGGTACAATATTGATAACACTAGCTCATTAGGAGCTAATACATCTGAGTATCAAGACAAGTCAAATAGATAAATAAAATAACAATATAAACATTAGTATCTACATATATTAAAACTTTTAGAACTGTGTTTATAGACTAGCATAAATATCACAGTCAGATACATGTAAAGTGTCACTGTATAGTGGTATACACTTACGCTATATCACAGATAAAAATATTGGAAACATGCATTACTGACTGGTTTAATACTGTGATATCTGAATAGTTAACCCCCACAAATATTACATTTACATTGAACACCATTCCATAGCTCAATCAATCTTCGAAATACCTTAATATCAGTTGTGATTCGTAGTTCGTTCGGGAGTTCATTCCAGATTTTTGCACCAAAATCTGTAAAAGTGTGTTGACCAGCCTTGACGGTTCTACAGTGGCTTCTAGCTAGCTTATTGGAGTTCCTTAAGTTATACGAGTTAGATCGTACATTAAACATGTCATTAAGATACTCCGGATTCATTTTATTTACACTTCTGAAACCTCAACTGCGATATTTCGCAGTCGCGCTACTTCTAGGCTAGGTAAATTCGCCCTTTCGAGAAGGGAAACATAAGTCGCAGTGAAATCCTGGAACACAAACTTCAGAGCTCTGTACTGTACTTTTTCCAATTTTTTGGTATTAGTTGAGCCACAAAAATGCCAGACTGCTGGACAGTATCTAAAATTTGACAAAATAAATGACTTGTAAATAGTTAAACGTGATGCTTGATCCAGGTTTTTTGCAAGCCTTCTCAGTACATTTAATTGCTTGCAAGCGTTTTTGATAATACTAGATACGTGTACATCAAACTTCAGGCAGTTGTCTAACTGCACACCCAAGAGCTTAGCATTTTGGGTGCTGTTAACAGAGTTGTCGTTTATCTGGAGAGTAGTCTCCCCTTTCTCACCAGATATCAGAATCTGAAATTTGGACAGATAATTTCTATTTACTCTGCAAAGGCCTTTGGTTTTAGCTGTACAGATAACATGCCACCTTTCCCCAGGGGAACATACACCAATTCCTGGAAGTTACAGGGCACATTTCCGAGGTTTTCAATCACTGTTCGAATGCATTGCAGGATGTTACATTTTTATCTTCAGAATTTGTTCACACTTTTGTAATTCTTCGACATGGGCATAACAAATGAATGGGATATGCTCTAGTATTTGCTACTCACATGGAGAAACCCATCTGGGACTTTGCCATTTCTAAGCTGACAAAACTGCCATATATGGCCGAGTATACTATGGTCTTAAAATCAGTCATATTTTTTATTGTGTGTTTGATATGGTTTCTTGGCCATAACCAATGTGAATTGTGTTAGTGCCAATAAAGAAATTGAATTGTATCTCAGACATTCACTATTCAGCTGAGCTAACGGCCTCAAATGCCTCATCATCCGAACGTATGGCACGATCATACGTAGAAACTTCTGCTCTTAGCCATGCGGTAACGGGTGCTATCTGAGTGTATTAGGGCGTTTCCCAAATGGTCACATCCGATTGGTCCCGTTACATCCGACATCGGCGCAATCACATTCATATAACGAAGACACACCTCCAAAAAGCGATCGACTAAAATGATCCCTTGGTGGACCTCGAAGTGCCCCCATCAAAAATAAAAAGCATATCATTTTTCTGTGAACTGCCGCCGATTTTAATTTTTGCAAATATGTTAGGCCGTTTGTAATATGATTTTTCTTAAGAAAAACAAAGAAGCATGCTCCATTAGAGTAAGAAATAAAATAGCTAATTCGCACAACTTCATTTTGGTCTCGTGTGGAATCCCCCAGTCTTGCGCCTCGTGAAACTGACATGTCTCATGTCTGAGAAATATTTAAATACAGATAATTTCATTGGCTCGTTTAAATGAGGAGGGCATGTGGCTTGATGCTTTGGGAACACTTTTCGAACAGGATGATCTCCCTCGAGATAGGTGGCGCCGTGTGAAATACATGCCGAATCATAGCGATAAACTAAGGGTAGTGTTAAGTGAAACGTGAAATGCCCTTAGCAAGCTAATATGCAAATGCCTGTCAGCTCCGGGGCTAGCTCTCGTCTGGTTCCAGTGCACACAGTGAGCAGAAGATTCTTCGAATTGATTTTATTTCCCGCGGAACACCTTCTCCAGGATCATGTGATCTTTCATGTGACCGAGGTTACGTAAAAATGGCCATTTTGAACAGTCTTACTTATAAATCACGTGAAAATAAGATGCGTTTCATTGGCCGGTCGAATAAAACGGCTGAGCAGTTAGCTAGCTTTCGTTCGCCGCACACACTGAGGATTTTATATTTTTCTCCCGGCCTCGCGAGGCCAAAAACTGCCCGCACTCGAGAGCTAGCCCCTGAGCTAACAGGCAATTGAAGCCGTTAGCTCAGTTGATAGCTCTCGTGTGCGCCGGGCGTAAGCTATGCATGTTCCGTGCTCTATATATCGTGTTCAAAGGTATGAATTCACTAAACTTCTACAATGTGACTCATTCAAGACCACCAAAACCTTCGCAAGACTGAGAAGTCCTTCCAGGTAATGGCACTGGCTGTGAGATATCTTGTTTTTCATGTTTTCACTTCGTATTACGGCATACGGTATGGCGTTGGGCACACCGGTTCTCGTTAGATCGCCGAAGTTAAGCAACTTTCAGCTCGTTCAATACTTGGATGGGTGACAGGGTGCTGTACTGGCTGGGTTGATCAGTGTCCAGGGTAATAGGAACTTAGGGCGATAATAGTTGCTATGCTAATGACTCGCCAGCAATGGCATCTGGGAAAGTTAATAGTATCGGTCATATCGGTCATAGGAACCCACTTAATAAATTGAATGTTCCACTCTCTCAGAATGATTCAAGAAAAAATGTATCGGTACATCTATGCTAATTAGCATATATATATACATGTCAAGTCACTACTTGTATAACTTCAAGACAAAAAAGCACATGCACTTGTTCGTGATAGATCTAGCCACTCTACAAGATCTGACAATACAGCAATGGGAGATTGCAGAAAACAGAAAACTGGTTAAATTATTCTGCCCATGCAGATGACTTTTTAGAATATCATCCTTGTCTGACCGACATAAATTTCCCTTAATTGCATGAAGAAGTAATATTGATGCAATGGAAAAAAAAAATCTTCCAAAAATACTTCTCATTCTAATTTCTATTTCTAAGAGTCATTATTATAAAATGTAGTAGTGATTATAGAATTATTAAGACTATATTTTAGTAATGTGTGTTCTTTCTTTATTGACTTAGAACTGCTGACAGTGCCTAGAAGCTAGCTTTGTTTCTGTAGTTTTACTTTCCAGTTTATACTGTTCATATAAAGAGGTATCATTTTGCATTTAGCGTGGTATGAGGAATACAATGTAGTTTGATATATACGATATTGGTATGAGGAATACAATGCAGTTTGATATATATGATATTGGTATGAGGAATATAATGTAGTTTGATATACGATATTGTTATGAGGAATACAATGCAGTTTGTTATATGATATTGGCATGAAGAATACAATGTAGTTTGATATATGATACTGGTATGAGGAATACAACGTAGTTTGATATATATGATATTGGTATGAGGAATACAATGTAGTTTGATATACGATATTGTTATGAGGAATACAATGCAGTTTGTTATAGTAGGCCGGCCAAGGACACGAAATGTAACTTTTGATGGCATTGTTTGTTACAAATAGGTACTCGTGCTAAATTAGTTCTTTGTGTGCTAGGGTTCAAGATGGGAGGGGATACCACCCGGATTTTGGACGTTAAAGGTCATTTCGGGGTCACTTTTGTGGTTAAATAAGGTCAAAATTGGTAAAAGTCGTTCATAACTTAATTTCCATTGTGATGTTTGTTACCAATGGCTATCCACGCTAAATTGGTTTTATGTACTGTACGGTTTTAGCACATGTATGGCTAGCTCGTTAATTATTGGAATTGAGGTCATTTTGGGTCACTTTACGGGTCAAATGAGGTCAAAAATGCTGTTTTATATAATATATTTTGTGCTGTTTGTTATTTACTTTTGTATGCAGTATGGTTCAAGGTAGAGTGGATACTAAGACAACTTTGGCAATTTGAGGTCATTATCAGGTCATGTCGAGGTCAAATAACATTCAAAGATGACCAAAAGATGGGCCTTAAAACTATTTAAAACATTTTGGTGTGTAATTCCTTGTAAAGAAATCTGAATTAGTTCTACGAGGTGAATTTTTTAGATATTAGTGTAGGGTAATTCAGTATTTTTTGTTGGTGAATTTTGGTAACATCCATTTTCTTATAGACTGGACTTTCCCGATCAATATATTTGTTGGTCCGAAGGTTTTTTTCTCGAGTTTAAAGTAGTTTGAGTTAACCCTTTATGGCCTGGGTGATAGAGGGTTCGGAGATTTAATGCCCTTTTGAACATTCACGATATCACCAGAACGATTAAAAATCGAGAGCAAAGACTTTCTGTACTTTTGGAATATTATATTTGGTTAATTTTGAGGAATCTCCCATCAAGGCTAGTATTTCGCTTATTTTGAATCTGTTTGCTTAATTCTCAGCTAAAAATATGATGTTTTAAATCAAAATGGCGGATAGGTGGGATAATCTGAAAATCACATTTTTTATGTTGCTCGTGTAGTTCAAGGCATTATTATTACCTCACTGCGCAAATTTATCAAAACCGAGGGATCCCTATGCATAGCCTAACATTTTTCTCCCATTTTGCATCTATTTACATATGCCAAAATTCAAGAGTTGATGGTCAAATTCGAAATGGCGGCCATATGGAGTCATCAGAAAATCACACTTTCGGCCGTTGCCCGTATAGTTCAAGGCATTATTCTTAGCTCATTATGCAAATTTGTCAAAACCGAGGGATCTCTATGCATAGGCCAACATTCTATTCCCATTTTGAATCTATATACATATCCCAAAGACCAAGATTTGATGGTCAAATTCAAAATGGCGGCCATATGGGGTCATCTGAAAATCACACTTTTTCTTGTTGCTCGTGTAATTCAAGGCATTATTCTTACCTCACTGTGCATATGTATCAAAACTAAGGGATCTCTATGCAAAGCCTAACATCCTATGTCCATTTTGAATCTATTTGCATATGTCTAAGATCAAGATTTGATGGTCAAATTCAAAATGGCGGCCATCTGAAAATCACACTTTTGACCGTAGCTCGTATAGTTCAAGGCATTATTCTCAGCTCATTATGAAAATTGATCAAAACTGTGGGATCTCCAAGCATAGCCCAACAACCTATACTCTTTTTTAATCCACTTACGTATCCCTAAGATCAAGATTTGATGATCAAATTCAAAATGGTGGCCATATGAGGTCATCTGAAAATCATGTTTTTTCATGTTGCTCGTTTACTTCAAGGCACTATTCTTCGCTTATTGTGCAAATTTATCAAAAGAGAGGGATCTCCTAGCATAGCCTAACAACTTACGCCCATTTTGAATCTATTTGCATATCCCCAAGATCAAAATACGAGGTTCAAATTCAATATGGCAGCTGTGTGAGGTTATCTGAATCTCCTGATTTTCCATGTTGCTCGTGTATATCAAGGCATTGTTCTTAGTTGAGTGTGTAAATTTATCAAAACCGAAGGGTCCCACATCATAGCCAGATGCCTTTTGCCCATTTTGAATCTAATTGCTTAGTCATCAGATTAAAAATGATGGTTAAATTCAAAATGGCGACCATAAGGAGTCATCCGGAAATTCTTCTTTTTTCATATTACTGTTAGAATATTTTTATTCTAGGTACAAACTTGTTTAAATTGAGCAGAATAACGCCATAGCTTATTACATTATGCCTATTTTTATTCTGTTGGCATAATCTGCAGCTGAGAATACAATTATTGAATTCAAAATGGTGACCATGTGGGTTCATCTGAGACTCATATTCTCATTTTGTTCTTATAATTCAAGGTAATGTGATTACATGGAGCTGAAAGTAGACATTTCTCAAAGCCATGCCCCTTCACAAAACAGATCGATCTGACTATTCATGGGCCTATTGTGGCTCTATTCGTACAATCATCAGCTAGAAAAATAATCATCGACAGACAATTTAATGGTTACATAATGGTTATTATGCCTATCTTAAACCCTACACCACATACAACTAATTCCGTCTGTCTACCCATTCGTAACAATTAGTATTGTAGATATTAATTTATAACCGATTTGTACCCATTTTTGGCCTCATTTACGAAAAAGTTACCCTAAAATGATATTAATTTGATTAATTAACGTGTTGTATATGACTAATATAAAACTTACACTACATACTACTGATTCAACTGGAATACCCAATCGTAACAATTAGTACTGTGCATATAACCGATTTTCACAAATTTTTGACCTTATTTGCCCCAAAAGTGACCCTAAAATGACCTCAATTCTTATAATAAACATGTTATCTATGACTACCTGACATTCTACACTACTTACAACTAATTCAACTTGGATACTCATTGGTAAAAAACAATGCGGTGGATGTTAATTTATAACCGATTTTTACCCATTTTTGACCTTATTTGACCCAAAAAGTGACCCTAAAAGGACCTTAATTGACCAAAATCAGGGTGGTATCCCCTCCTGCCTTGATCTCTACCACTCAAAGAACTAATTTAGCATGGGTACCCATTTGTAACAAAAAATGCCATCGAAAGTTTTTAAAAGCGTTTTTGAGGTCTTTGGCCGGCCTACTATTATATGATATTGGCATGAAGAATACAATGTAGTTTGATATATTGGTATGAGGAATACAATGTAGTTTGATATATGATATTGGTATGAGGAATACAATGTAGTTTGATATATGATATTGGTATGAGGAATACATGTACATTGTAGTTTGATATATGATATTGGTAGCCATATACATTGCACACATGAATATCACACTACCTGTAGTTTAACAAGATAACCCTGCTGACCAGTGTTTCCCTCCCTTAGAATGATTCAAGAAAACAGATTCTGGTGAATGGAACAATTTAGGTACCGTAATATTACATTGTCAATTTACCCGTAAATGCTGTAAAAGTCAATGACATGTATACACTTGTAAGATCTGATGAGTTTCTGTTTCAGGCTTAGAGCGTCACATGTAGGGAGAGAGTGGACTGACGCCTGAGCTAGAGGACGAGGACGACCTATGGTGCTGAGAAGTGAGGGTAGCATGATGAGGGTATATGACTGGTCACTGTGCTGTCCTGGTCCTGGTCCACTCCTCTCCCTCACCGTTCTCCTTGTCCAGGCCTATGTGCTCACTGAAGCCATGTCATGGGAGGGTGATGTTCATGGTGGAGTACAGATGGGTGTGTCCAATCGCCACTGTGATGATGCCAAGGTGAGATCCATCAATCTACATGAAAACACATTGATGAAATAATAATCTCTTTATTGTGGACTACAAACTGCATCCATATAGATCTGTCTCTCAAACTACATGGACGTGCTGGTATGGGAGGATGGTGACATCATGGGTGTTTAGTGCCGGGTGACAGGTTTCATTACCTAGGCTTACATGTTCATGCAGTATAGGAAATAAACATAGAATTTGGGATCTGAGAGAGGCCCCCCGCCCCCCCCCCTTCACAGAACTGCCCATGAACATGACTTCCACGGAGCTGTCCTATGATCGTACATCTGCATGCTGACCAGGCTTATGCAACCTTGATGCTCAGATTTAACATTGTCAGTAATCAACTCTGTGGAACAATTCACAAGGAAGGACTTTTCAAATCAATAAACATATACACTGATGCACACTTTCAAGAATTGTAACCTGTATGTTATGACATTTGGCTGATCAAGTGTACAATACCTGCTGTGATATTGGTCATATCGATAATTATCACACTGTATAATAGTACATTAATAGTACCATACCATAGAGTATAGGCCTATATCTATAGTACTGTTGTATTACAGACTAACCTATCTGTGGACTGGGATCCAAGGATTCCTGGGGCTGATATTGAGTACCGGTGTCGGGATAACCACCGTTGGTCAGTGACACAGGTAAGATATCTCATGTCAGGTAATAACTGTAAACCTATAGGATAGGTGAGATATCTTAAATCAGGAGATCACTACATCTCTATAGGATAGGTAAGGCATCCTATGCCAGGTGATTATTACATGTCTATAGGACAGGTAAGACATTGTATGTCAGGTAAACTACACACATATAGGTCAGGTAAGACATATGGTGGGTTAAAGCACATACTCATATGACAGGTCAGGTCAGGTCCCATGTAAGGTCATTACTACACACATATAGGACAGTTAAGACATGTGTCCAGCGATTACTACACATCTATAGGACAGGTAAGATGCCCCATGTTGGGGGATTGTTACACATCAAAAGGAAATGAAACTCTATGCTATGTGATTACATGTAGTATTCATATGTAAAATTTCATGTAAAATACATATATTTCAGCTTATTATTGTATCAAACAAAACCGAGTAGTATGTAAAATAATATGTCACATTATTACTATATACCTATAGTGCAGGTAATACTAAATAGACTATCTTAAGTATGAGTGCATGTATATGTGAAAAGTTTAAGATTTTGTCCTTGCAGAATCCAGCCAGAGCTTACTGTCAAACAACTGCAGCTGAGGTTAGTATGCTGGCATAACAACATACCAGCTAAAGGTGTCATAGCATTTATACATGGAACAGTACATGAAGTGTTCCAGTAAGATGTTTGCACAATCATCATAGTTAAATTTCATGGCAATAGCTGGCTAGAATATGGTTTCTTTATGCATGTTCAGGAACTACCATGGTACATTTCCATTTGATAATTTTATCAAATCTTAACCCTTTGAACCCGACAGGCCAAATTTTGCGGACTATTTAGATAATGTATATACCCGAGAAGCTGCATTAGCCTTTGACGTCAGAACCTACTATTCATCCAATCAGATAACGTTTTGAGTCGTATCCGCTTCCCAGGTATAGTTTGGTCTCTCAAGTCCAAAAGGGATCCTTTGCGACTCGTAGAGTCCCCAATGGTTGAGCAACACTGTTCACATTATGTATATACCCGAGAGGCTTCTGACAAAATTTTTATCTCTATTTTTTAATAGTGGGAAGCTCTGGGTAAGGTGTTAAAAGTCATGAAAACTCTCCGGTTCAAAGGGTTTTTCCATAAATTTGCATGAAGATCATTTGGTACACAGGCAATTAAGCCACCACCGACCAGTACTGCTCAATATCGGATTGGTTACTGATTGGTGGAGAACAGTACAGGGAGGAATTAAGGCGTCCTGTAGTACAATTCAGTTTTCAGTAGTAACCATTCATTAACCAATCAGTTAGTGTTCTCTCACCCATTGTATCCTATGAATTTTCTATTGTCTAGCTACTAAGAGGTACTGCTACATGTATGTTATTGACACAATTTTCCACAGTAACACATCAGTAACTTGATCACTTACTGCTCAGTTACTGATCGATTGCCAACCCAGTGCTGCTTTCCTACACGTACTTGTTGGTGACTGCATGTTACTGATATGAAAGGTCACCTTAAGTACTGTTCAGTTATCGAGTCCGTCATCAACTAGTAACCGAACAGTACCACACGGTCACCTATCAGTAATCACACATTTCAATTAAGGTAATATCGGTTAGGCCTTTTGTTTTTTATTTGTTGGTTCACGGATCTGAGTGATGAAAAAACCAGGTCGACAGGAGGGGGAAAAAAAAACAAAAAAAAACACACTCTCACATATACACAAAATTACACTCATAGTGTAATAACTTCGATACAGCCGAATACAGTTGTAACACTGGGTGTACATGTATAATAGCATGTAGAAGTCACAGAAAAAAAATATATGCACTTTGTGGCATGTTCAATGAAAGGACATTGATGTCTTCAAAGTGGTAAGACAAGACAAGACTCCTCTGGTTTTGCTGTCTTTTTTCAACATCCTCTCAAAAGAAAACTTTTGATGACCAGAGTTTGTGAAGTTGTATTTAGTACTGACCACAGTTTCTGAACTTGTAAATAATTATTGGTCCAAATTGGGGGCATGTTGTTGTATCTGCAAGATATCTGTATTTACTCTGTATTTACTCAGAGTTAAAAAGTACTCAGTACTTTTCCTATTGACTAATTGTACAAAAGTTTCGAACATTTTATTGATAAAAATGGACGTCCTTTCGGCTGTGAAAAATACATACAAGATTCGGCATCAACAACATGCTACCACCCATGGCCCTTAAATCACGAAATATAGGCCCCCTATAATATTGGGGGTTACGAAAAGCGAATGTATGAAGATCGTGACCTTTCATTCAGGAGGGCATCTCTTCTCTTCGCCATATCCATCATAATGGAACAGCTCACCTGGGTCTGGCGTCCTTGTCAGATCGGATAACTTGAAGGAATTTACTCCGGAAGGAGTGCAACACTGACAATGACATCGGGGTAGACAGGTCACATTCAGAGACCGCACCATCTTCATGTTTTGACGACTTCACGGAGGAAAGCGTGTCAGCCGACGTAATACATTTGCAGACGATGTCCCCAACAGTATCGCTGCCGCTCGTTACATTGCTGAAAAGATCTAGTCTTGACATCCGCCCCTTTCTTTACGGCGACACAGATGTAAAAACTGCCCGCCATCCATCCCGCCATTTTGTGACAGCGCGCCACAACAACTTTGCAGAATTATCTCCCTTGAAAGGTCCAAAATGGATGCGCGATATCTACAGATACCTCGTGTCTAAAGTTTCACTCTTCGACAGTATATATTTTTGTATACCTCAGCCTTTCCACTGAGTCATCCTGTCGAGAATTGTGATTTTTTTTATCAGAGGATATAAAAATAAGGTCAGTAGCAAATTTGTACGTCGGCGGAAATAAAAAAGGACAAAATCTTGATTTTTTTTTTTTCCACTTTTCGGGAAAAGTGAGTCGGCGGATCCGTGAACCAACAAATAAAAAACGAAAGGCCTTACCAATCAGTAACTGCCGGTAGCCTTTAAGTCGGAACTGCAGAGCATTGCAAAGTTAGGACCATGGTGGTTACCAATCAGTAACTGATAAGTAACTGTAAAGAACCTGTCATTTACTGCTACATGACAGGTAACTTTACTGATCAGCTATTACAAAACAGTACCAAGCTTAAAATTTTCATTCAGTACCAGCAGGTTACCTAGAGGTTAGGAGTGGTACGGAATTGAATGGTGAAAGTTTGCTATTGTACATGTAATACTGAATGGATAAAACACTATAAATTACAATTAAAGAGGTAGTAGAGTCATTTAAAAAGTATTCAGCAAATAGCATATTTCGATAAAAGTTATTTAGCAGTTGAGATCAACTATGGTGAACGTTTTTCTGTGACCTGATTTTTTAATATAACGGGCACTGAAATCACACTTCTGGCATTCTCTGAAAAATGTGACAGCACCTGCACTTGGCTCCAGTGCCTGAGATGACGTCACAAAACGCGCATTGGCATTCCGAGCATGATGCGTTGCAACGTCATTCTCGATCTTCGAACTTTTGTTACACTATGACAGCTTCTAACGTGACGTCATGGACACCTGGTCACGTTATCCGACGTCATCTCAGTCATTTCCCATTTTAATGTTGTTCACTAGACCGAATTGAAGAATCTGACAATATTGGTCCCTATATGAAATACAAGACTTCACGACTTGAAAATCTTTTGGCAAATGTTGCAAGAGATCAAGCTGTTCAGTTTACCCAAACAATTAAAATCACGCTACTACCTCTTTAAGCACCCTGCTCATGCTTATGCTAATATTATGCTAACGTTACTGGAATTCTCCTAATAATTCGATCACCGGAAGTGCAGTAAAAATGGCTTATATATGAAAATATTCTTCATAGCATCAGCTATAAAGTGTCACGTTTGATAATTATATGGCTTTTCATCAATTTGAAAGAAGATTGAGAATGTTACTTTTTCTCAGTGTTTGAATAACTGAGTTGAAATGTGAACTTCCTGTGATTGAATTATTAGGGGAATTACTGTATGCTAATTATTGCTCAGGCTTATTATTATTATTATTAAAGTAGACTCACATGTTAATACTATTCCATGTTTATGCATGTTGATCAGCTTTGATTTACACTGCTTGTTCTCATCAGCTTTTACATATATCTACTAACATTTCAGCCTCTACATAAATGCATGTACGAACCCATCTACTACCCTGACACCCCTCCCCTGAGGTGAGTATAGACTACCCCAATGACTCCACTAGCCTGAGTATTGGTCAGATAAATAGATGTACTGTCACCAAGTGAAATTTCTATGTAATATTTGCAGCCTGAGTTCCCCACCATGTCACATATGACATTGTGACGGGTAAGCTAGCTCAAAGAAATAACAAGATAACATGACCAGGAGTTAGTCAGACCTGCCCTTACCCATTAAGGTGCAGGAATGGTTATTGTCTCGCATGCTATTTAGCAGATCTGCTACTTCGCAAATAATTTCTAAAATCAGTGATATTTAGAAAGGGGTGTACTACTTTGAAGATAATTTATAGGATTACTGCTAGTTAGCACTTTGACTTGCCTGTTCCCAAAGAAAATATATTGTATGATTAGCATAAATGCTAAATATTGTATATATTTTTTCTAAATGGCAGCCAGAAGAAATGTTTAATATTTATGATAACTCGGAAACACAAATTGTCGGACTGCCTCTCCCGAAAGAAAAGATATTGTATAATTAGCACAAATACTAAATATTGAATATTTCTTCTAAATTGCAGCCATGATAAATAAAATATTGAATATTTCTTCTAAATCGCAGCTTCCAATTGTCCGACTGCCTCTATATAAAATATATTGTATAATTAGCACAAATACTACATATTTTCAAACTTGCATGGGCTGGTGAATAAGGATGTTAAAGAGGTAAAAGCGTCATTTAAAAAATATTCAGCAAATAACATATTTCGATAAAAGTTATTCAGTAGTTGAAAGCAACTATGGTGAACGTGTTTCTGTGACCTCATTTTTAATATTACGGGCATTGAAATCACACTTCTGACATTCTCTGAAAAACGTAACAGCACCTGCACTTGGCTCCAGTGCCTGAGATGACGTCAGAAAACGTAACAGGGATTATCTCTATCGTTCTTCCTGGTTAAACAATCGCGCATGAGCTGACTGTATATAAGGATTTCAATACTTGAAAATCTTTTGGCAAATGTTGCAAGTGATCATGCTGTTCAGTTTACCCGAACAACTAAAATCACGCTACTACCTCTTTAAGGCAGTCCCAAGTACACCTTCTTTGCTGCCCTGTGCAACTCCTCTGACAATAACAGGGATTATTCTATCGTTCTTCCTGGTTAAACAACGCGCATGAGCTGGTATATAAGGATTTTTAAGACAGTTGCAAGTACATTTCATTTGTGGTCTGGGCAACTCCACTCAGACAATAACAGGTTATTCTATCGTTCTTCCTGGTTAAACAATGCGCATGTGCTGGTATATAGGATGTTTAAGACGGTCCCAAGTAAAGCTTGATTGGTGCCTACAGAACGGGTGATATAAAGGCAACCTCACTGATGCAGACAGCTGACATGTATTCAGACTTACTGGCACAACAAACCAATCATTCCGCGTCACTGTATGTTGGCATGCACCAAATGACCGAAGGTGTTTCGAAGACAATCGGCCCCTTTCAATGTAATTTCGAAAGAAACAAAACGCCAAAAACAACATCTTCCTTTGGTACTTGATTACAATAATCAAATTATATTCTAATTAGATGATATTATAAAGGTGCTAAATATTGAATATATTGCCCTTTCTCTGACACTGTGAATATTTAACTGTGAATCTCTTCTATTTAGTATAGATTATAAAAGTGCTAAATATTGAACATATTGTCTTTTCCCAGACGCCAGCTACATATTTATGTGCGAATCTTTTCTAATTAGATGATATTATAAAGGTGCTAAATATTGAATATATTGTCTTTCTCGGACGCCAGCTAGATATTTAACTGCGAATCTCATCTAATTAGTTGATATTATCAAAGTGCTAAATATTCAATATATTGTCTGTTCTCAGACGTCAGCTACATATTTAAAGGTGAAATGCAAAGGTTTTTAGATTCTCCTCTTTACATTTTATATAGGTTGAATAATGATAGAAATACCAGTCTATCTAATTCACTTAGTTAAATTTGAATTATTTTGTCTGCTAGAATCTTTTTAAAAGTTGGTACTCCTAGCACAGCTGAATTCAAATTTGCAAAATGTCATCGCTTATCTTTCCTTGATTGTGACGTCACGTCAGACCAGCCGCCCGGAGACTAAACGTTACAAGTATTGACGCTCGGCCAGGTGGTCTGATGTGACGTCACAAAACAGCGTCAAACAAGGGCAGATAAGCGATGCGGATTTCATTTCTCAAATTGACCGGGCTTGAGATGCCAACTTTGAAGCACTTTTCAAAAGCTACCAGGAGACAAAATACTTCAAATAAAACCAAACGAAATACATAGGCTGATATTTCCATCATTAACTAGCCCACGAAGAATATATAAATGAAAATTTAAAAACCTTTGCATTTCACCTTTAAGTGCGAATCTATTCTAATTAGATAATACTATAAAGGTGCTAAATATTGAATATATTGTCCTTTCTCCAACACGGTGTTACAGATATTTTAATGCGAATATCTTCTAATTAGACTAGATTATAAAAGTGCTAAATATTGAATATATTACCTTCTCTCCGAAAAGGCTCTCGTGTATATTTAACTGCGAATCTCTTCTATTTAGTATAGATTATAAAAGTGCTAAATATTAAATATATTGTTTTTTTCCAGATGCCAGCTACATATTTAAGTGCGAATCTTTTCTAATTAGATGATATTATAAAGGTGCTAAATATTGAATATATTGTCTTTTCTCCGAAAAGGCTCTTGTGGATATTTAACTGCGAATCTCTTCTATTTAGTATAGATAATAAAAGTGCTAAATATTGAATATATTGTCTTTTCCCAGACGACAGCTACATACTTAAGTGCAAATCTTTTCTAATTAGATGATATTATCAAAGTGCTAAATATTCAATATTGTCTGTTCTCAAACGTCACCTACATATTTAAATGCGAATATATTCTAATTAGATGATATTATAAGGGTGCTAAATATTGAATATATTGTCCTTTCTCCGACACGGTGTTACAGATATTTTAATGCGAATCTCTTCTAATTAGAGTACATTATAAAAGTGCTAAATATTGAATATATTGTCTTTTTCCAGAGGCCAGGTACATATTTAAGTGAGAATCTTTTCTAATTAGATGATATTATAAAGGTGCTAAATATTGAATATATTGTCTTTCTTGGACGCCAGCTAGATATTTAGCTGCGAATCTCTTCTAATTATAAGATATTATCAAAGTGCTAAATATTCAATATCTTGTCTGTTCTCGGACGTCAGCAACATATTTAAGTGCGAATCTATTCCAATTAGATAATATTATAAAGGTGCTAAATATTGAATATATTGTCCTTTCTCCAACACGGTGTTACAGATATTTTAATGCGAATATATTCTAATTAGACTAGATTATAAAAGTGCTAAATATTGAATATATGCTATTAAAGTAACCCACTTTTCTGCCTACTGCGGAGTTTAGCAAAAGTATCTGCACAATATTGTCAAGTATGCTATTTAGCACCATGTTAAAGCATAGGAAATTTGAAAAATATCTAAATAAAAGCCAATCCTGCACCTAACTCCCCTTACCAGTTGAGGGCAATCCCGTTCTCTAAAATAGAGGTAAAAAGAGTCGTTTTTGCTCAATAACTTTTGATTCTTTCTTAACCAATGCTTCAAAACTTCAGGCACATTAATTCATCTGTTGATCGGTATCCTGAAATTAATTTGCCATTTTGAGAACCAGACAATGTTGTTTATCCTATTATTGTGCAAATTAGCTAGATGACAATTTATTTTTTTAAAGTACCATTTGATGCGGATATATATATGTCTGTGGGCGCATCAAAAGGATTTTGCTGAATTCATTATGTGAACTGATTTATTGAGCAAAAACTTCCATTTGTACCCCCATTTTAGAGAGCGAGATTGCCCTAACCTGCTTACTTTGATAACTCCACAATCAAAGTTTCAATATTTACTTCACACCAGAAGTGCAGAATATGCTTATAATATATCCAGTTTACAACTGTATTCCAATCGCCAATTCCAACAATCCAGAAGTAGTTTATACAGTGTTTTACGATTGTAGAATATAGCCTGTGGAAAGGTGTATTCTTATACACTGATGTTCACTTCACAATGTTGGAATCCGAACTGTCTATATCACAGTCAAGGTGTATTTCCTGATTGGACAATAATACAGGTAGCAATGAATCAGTTAGACAAGATCAGTGCCAACATGGCATCTGTGTAAAGAATGGCACCAGAGTTCCCACAGCAGTGACAGACATACCTGACTGTTATAAACAGGGGATTAACTAGAACTACATGCCTACACAGTGACCTGCCATGCTGGCTGGACAGAACTGATACAAAGGGACTAAATTACAAAGACCGATAATGAAACAAATACATGTTTATACAGTTAATTAATGAAGGTTTTTAAAATAAGATTTAAATTAAACTAACACAATCTATACTGTAAATATTACATAGAAATGTTGCTTGGTGACGGTACATACTATTAAATTGACCAGATGTAAATTGGTTTATGCTACACAGTGACGCGAGTTTATACGTTCGGACAGCTTTGTCCCTGGACACAATTGATCATCATGAGCTTATCAAACAGAATAAATAGGCCCAGTCAAAAAATGTATTGTTTATCATCCCTATGAACATTTTTATTTACTATCGTGTCCACGGAAGATTTTGTCAGAAATTTTTTTATTTGCCAAAATATCTGATCCTGGAAATGAATATTAATATTACAAGGTATATTTGCTCCTCGGCTTTGCTCGCCACTGTCCACACTCATCAGAAGAGAAAGTTCTGAGATGGCGATTGTATTTGTGATCAGAACAGGAAGTACTGAGAGCACGAGAGCTGTTTATTTACCAATGCTTCTACCAGAGTTGACAATTAAAAAATAAAATTTTCACTCCCTCATCACTTTTTTTTGCAAAATGAACGTTAGACGGTCAAACTTTTTAGTGGGCCTTATGTTGAATTTGCTAGAATAAGCATTTCATATTTGAAAACCTTTATTAAAAAAAAGATATTTTAAGGAGATACTATTTTAATGATGTACCTGAACAGTGGACTGAAGAAATGTTATTAACAATAGGTTGAGTATTGTTACAGGTTAATAGTCTTATTTATTATCTAGATGAACTGCTTGCATTAGTATAGTCTTTTTCACTATTTCTACATGTTTACATCAATATTCTTGTCAACAATGATTTGGTTTTGTTTTCAAAATGCATGGTATTTTCTTAAATAACTTTTGACTTCAAGAATATATTTGTTTATAAACTTACACAGTATATACATGTATTTGTTCTATAAACTTCCTTAGTATATACAAAGATTTGTTCTAAAACTTCCTTCGTGTATACAAATATTTGTTCTAAAACTTTCTTAGTATATTCATGTATTTCTTCTATACACTTCCTCAGCCCTGACCTGTATACAGGTATATACATGTATATTTCTGATATACAAACACCATGTAATATGCTTGATAACCCCTCACATGTGGGTTTATAATAGTTAGCGTGGTAGGTATCGTCATCATTGATATCATCCATTTTTATTTTATCAGCGGAGCCCATAGACCATTGTGGCCAGTATATGGAGAGTATGTTTACCTCCCTCCACAAAGATGGCTTCATTCATTGGAGGTAGGTGATCTTTTGTTAATTCACAACATTTTAATTTGACATCTCCAGGATATTTTGGACCTGCATATACATATGCAGGAGAGAACCTTTCAAAGGCTGTTCATGTAGGATTATCACAGAGATATCTGTTATCAGAGCTCTGCACTTCATGGGTTGTCCTTAAATATATAGTGCAAATAGTTGTCTTGAATTTTTTATATATGCCTTGAAATCGAGTTCTATTTGTCATTCGCATGTGTCAATGCAACAATCAGTAAGCAATATCATTGTCAATACAACAGTCAGTAAGCAATATCATTGTCAATACAACAATCAGTAAGCAATATCATTGTCAATACAACAATCAGTAAGCAGTATCATTGTCAATACAACAATCAGTAAGCAATATCATTGTCAATACAACAATCAGTAAGCAATATCATTGTCAATACAACAATCAGTAAGCAATATCATTGTCAATACAACAATCAGTACGGTAAGCAATATCATTGTCAATACAACAATCAGTAAGCAATATCATTGTCAATAGAACAATCAGTAAGCAATATCATTGTCAATACAACAATCAGTAAGCAATATCATTGTCAATACAACAAACAGTAAGCAATATCATTGTCAATACAATAATCAGTAAGCAATATCAGTCAATACAACGATCAGTAAGCAATATCATTGTCAATACAACAATCAGTAAGCAATATCATTGTCAATACAGAATGAATTTTCATGTCAATATAACAAAAGATTTGTTTGTCGCATATTACACTATTATATTTAGTACGAGGATGCCATGTGATATTTCTGGGTTTCTGAATTGAGCATCGATCACTTCTCCTCTATTAGACTGTGGGTCCATCATAGACTCTCTTCCCCACCCCAGAAGAATTTTTCAAGGTGATGTGCTTCAGATACCCTGGCTTATGTTCTAACATAATCTGGTTGTTTTGATTGAATCTATTTCCATAACAAATCATTCGTGTAGAAGTTACTAACCAGTTTAACATGTGTAATGAACAAATTTTACGAAGTGGGATTTTTTCCCTGGAAAAATAGACAAAAAAATGACAAAGTACTGTATATTGGAATGACATCATTGTGATGCCATAAATACTCAACCCAGGTAAATTTTAATATTAGAATTCCTGAAATAGCATGATATTGGCATCTCGTTTTGTAAATTTCATTTTGCTACACCCAAAGCTAAGGACAATATAAGGTTCAATCACACCCTACCCCTCTATTCCACCAAAGTCCCACTGGTACAACAAGCAGATATCGGAAAGACACACAGTAAGCCACCTAAAAATATGACCTACAAAAATCCCATAGGGGAGGAGTGAGCGACACATGACTGGACACATGGACTGTATCCTTTTGGACATTCTATTACAGCATGGAGCTGTGGTATTACTGTACCATCCGTGTGCAGACCAGGATGAGCTGAGCTCTCTCAAGTCAGTGGTCAGGTCCTGTCTACACAGACATATCATCACTCCTTACAGATATCTGCCTACCACAGCGGTAAATATCATCTGAAATATCAATATGATACAGCTGATATGAATAGTGATACACCTACTACATTTTGGAAACTTATATATCTAGATGTATTCTAGAAGCCTACAAAAAAATTAGTTACCTCAGCTCCTATTTTACAGAGTTATGCCCCCTTTTGGGTGTAATAATCTCTAATTTTGTAATATATACTTGACTGTAATGAGTTATATCTAATTAACTGTGTTTGGTATAGCTACCGAATAATGAGAAAACTTTTTACCCCTCAGCCTATTAGGCTGTGGGATGTTGTCGTCGGCAAGTACGTCCGGTCGTATGGTCGTCCGGTCGTTTGGTCGTCAGTCGTCAACAATTCTTGTGACCGGTCTAGAAGCCAAACCGTTGCTTCTAGAGACTTCAAATTTGGTATACAGGATTGTTGGGTGGTCATCCACAGGCCTATTGAATTTGGGTAATTTGTGATGAATTTTGCAGTTTCCATGGCAACGTCACGCAAAATTCATCAATGCTTGTGACCGGTCTAGAAGCCAAACCGTTGCTTCTAGAGACTTCAAATTTGGTATGCAGGATTGTTGGGCAGACAACCACAAGCCTATTGAATTTGGACCCGATTGGTTGGAAACTTTGGTGGCCATTTTTAATTTATGCGAAACCATCACAGCTTTCTCGTTACCAAGATATCTTTAGAACGACTTACCCTAGGCACACCAAACTTGCTGTGCACATCCATATGCTCGTGACCCAGAACCCTATTGAATCTGGACCCGATTGGGTGGAAACTTTGGCGGCCATCTTTAATTTGTGCGAAATCATGAATCTTGTGTATCTCGGAAACCATTTCGCTGTTCATTGTGAAACTTGGTAAAGATTATCGATACAACTTGCCGTGCAGATCCATATGCTCGTGACCTAGAACCTTATTGAATCTGGACCCGATTGGGTAGAAACTTTGGCGGCCATCTTTAATTTATGTGAAACCATGAATCTTGTGTATCTCGGAAATCATTTTGCTGTTCAGTGTGAAACTTTGTATAGATTATCGATACGTCAAGAAACTTTAAAGGAATAACCAAACCAGTTTCCCTGATTGGGTGAAAGCCTTGGTGGCCATCTTTAATTTATGCAGAATCTTTAATGATGTATTTCTTTGATACCATTGAAGTGTTCTACATGAAACTTGGTATACAGCATCGATGTATCAAGAGACTTGCAATGAATAGCCACATCAGTTCTTCTTAGAGTCGGGAAGGATGGCCGGCCATTTTTAATTTATGCAAAATCATTAATGATCTCTGTCTCTGATACCGTTCAATTGCTCGATGTAGAATTTGGTAAACATCATGGATGCATCAAGAGACTTAATTATGATGAAGGACAGAACTGGTTTCGCTGATTGGGCGGGAATCTTGGCGGCCATCTTTAATTTATGCAAAAAATTTAATGATGTATATATCTGATACCATTTAAGTGTTCTATTATGAAACTTGATATACAGCATCGATGTATCAAGAGACTCACAATGAATAACCACATCAGTTCCTCTGAATTACGGGAAGGATAGGCAGCCATCTTTAATTTGTGCAAAATCATTAGTGATCTCTATCACTGATACCGTTCAAGTGCTCAATGTAAAATTTGATATACATCATCATTGCATCAAGAGCCTTGCAATGAATGACAGAGCTGGTTTCTCTGATTGGACGGAAATCTTGGCGATCATTTTAATTTATGCCAAATCATTAATGATCTATATCTGAAACCATTTTAGTGCTTCATATGAAACTGCAAATCATCGATACATCAAGAAACTTACAATTAATGACAACCAATTTCTCTGATTAGGTGGAAAACTTGATTGCCATCTTTAATTTATGCAAAATCTATACCTTTGGTACTGTTCAAGTGTTTGATGCAAGACTTTGTATACATCATCAATCTATACCTCTGGTACTGTTCAAGTGTTTGATGTAAGACTTTGTATACATCATCAATCTATACCTCTGGTACTGTTCAAGTGTTTGATGTAAGACTTTGTATACATCATCAATCTATACCTCTGGTACTGTTCAAGTGTTTGATGCAAGACTTTGTATACATCATCAATCTATACCTTTGGTACTGTTCAAGTGTTTGATGCAAGACTTTGTATACATCATCAATCTATACATCTGGTACTGTTCAAGTGTTTGATGCAAGACTTTGTATACATCATCAGAACATCAAGAGACTAAAAATGAATGACCGAACCATTTTCTCTGATTGGATGGAAACCTTGGCAGCCATTTTCAATTTATGTAAAATCATTGATGATCTATATATCCTTTGATACTGTTCAAGTGTTCAGTATGCTTGGTATATGTCATAGATACATCAAGAGACAAGTTGACTGCCGGTTTCTCTTATTGGACGGAAAAGTTTGCGGCCATTTCTGATTGAAAGTTTTTTGATTATCTGTATATTTGTCACTTGACTGCTTGATGTTCCTGATATTTTCAAAGAAGTACTTGTATGGTTCAAATCGAATAGATTGTGAATGGCTGGCACCCAGAGCCGAGGGGTTTTAGATGCGCAGCTTCGTATTCCTGTCAAAACTCTATATTACTTGGCGCCCACTGAAAATCGGAGGACTTTTATTATTGTTCAGATTATTATTAGGGTTCAAAGCAAGAATGGCTTGAAGCCTTTTGTTTTTGTTCAGAATATTTTTGTTCTTCCGCCATATTTTTCGCACGTGATATGTCAAATTATTTATTATAGTTCTCCAATTCATCCAACATCCCACACTGAATTTATCACATTTTAATCTTTTACAAGCCACTGCTAAAGCATCTTCTGCATTCAACCAAATCTTTCAGGCTTTTACATATGCATTTTTCATTCATTGTGTACCAATATACACTGACTAAAACTGTCTGGCTGAGGGGTTGTTGCACCTTTTAGGTGCTGCCTCATGTTTATCTAGTTATATTCTAGATGCCTATAAAAAATTAGTCGTCTCGGTCCATATTTTATGGAGTTTTGCCCCTTTTTGGATGTAATAATCTTGTATTGGTAAACCTAGTTATATCTGCAGAATTAATGATATTGTCTAAGAACAACAATTCTGGATAATTAGTAAATATAGCCATAATATGTTACATATTCCTAGCATATTTCTCAATTACTTATGGGAAGCCTACAGATTTTAAGTGTCTCACCCTCCTGTTTTTTTGGGGGGAGGGGGGAGTGTTCTGCAGACATCAAACAGCTACAATGATAGATTATATTTGTCATTTAATTTATTGGTTTATTTCAGCCCTTTGCTTTGTTAACGTGGAAGTGTAAACTGACCATGAGCTATGTTGATAAACCTGTCGCAGAAAAGTTCATCAAGGTAAGAAAGAGTGTATAAACATGTAACATACTGGTATATCATTTTTCTGAGTCCGTTTGGATATTGAGTATTGAGAGTTGGAATCTTGGATACTTACAATGTAAGTCTGTCCACTTGTTTCTTTGCTGTAATCCTGCTTCACTGAGTGAAGCACATATTCTCTCTAATGACACAGTTGAGTTTTTCTTTGGGAAAAGATCAGAAATATTGAAACTTCATAGATTTCACAGGCAAAACTGTTGCTTCGATGAGAAGTAGCAGTGGTATGAAAGAATATAAAAATGCTATCCACTCTTGATTGCTATTCTGTTTATCAAACATGTCAAAATTGAATTGTGTATGTAAAACTGAATGATTTTCAATAGTTCCATACTCTACAATGTATCTACACAGGCTAGTTTATGTTTTGTTTCCCAGGACCATGCGATATTGCCTGCACCTGAGGGGAGTGTATATAAGGATGGCCAGTATGACCTGGAGTTAGTCAGACCTGCCCAGACTGTGTCAGATATACAGGATAGTCTGGTCTGTCCTCAGTCCACTGTTCAGGTATGTACATCTATGGCCAGTATGACCGGGAGTTAGTCAGACCTGCCCAGACTGTGTCAGATATACAGGATAGTCTGGTCTGTCCTCAGTCCACTGTTCAGGTCAGGGATTCATAGACGTCCGTTTTTACTACCGTTAAACGGTAGAAAAAAAATGTCAAAAACTGAATATAGACAGCAAAAAACTCAAAAGTGTACGTTTTGGACAAGAAATACTCAATGTTTTTGACGAAAACTCAATACTCGAAATGGTGCAAATTATTTCAGTGATGTGAAAATCATCGCCGATCCTTCGACAATTTGCGAGTTCTGCGAAACGTACACAAACGGATTCAGATTTTGCTGACGTAATGCGCTAACTAAACCTCGGAGACCTTTGCTCGATTATTTTTTGGGAGCCTCGAATACTCTATGTAATGGTTCCCAACTAGCGCCGAATGTATGAGTGTATTCTCCTTCGCTCGGCTGCTGGTGAACAGCTACCTACGTTAAACCCAACAGACGAAAACAGTCTATATGAAGGAATTGAATGCTAGCTGGCGGTCTACAGTAACACGAGGGTGAAAATGAAACCTGGTCCTGGGACATTTTGGATATCATTTAGCAGATGAATTTGATCTGGATTGGTTCATAATTAGAATGACAAACAATTTTCCCTAAGACAGAACATCGGGCAAAGTAGAATCAAGCGGTAGGAAATTTATGAAAATAAAAATGGATCGTTGCTACGGCCGAGACATTGCGTGTATGATACCCGTCATGAACAACAACAAAAACGCGGTCTAGCACTTTACGTTGAGAACATGCATTTCTTCAGAAGTAAGTTTATTTGAGGTCTAGATTTTAACTTTAACGGCATTGCATTTCTTGTTTATGTCCGTGAGTCTTCAATTTTTGTTGGTAATTTTTATCTTTCACTGTAAAAACCATCATGGTATAAAATGAGAAAATGTGGTACAAAAATATAGATCGCAATTTCCTTATTTTTTTTAATGTTTTTGCGTATCTCATATAAATCCATAGCCTAGTCTTTATATAAAGGTTCATTAATGACAATTGTTGATTTACTGCTTGTCAGGGAATGCAGCAGGTGGCCAGATTTTTATTTATTTATTTTATTTTTTTTATGATTATTATTTTTTTTTGCAATGCAGACAATTCCAATATTTGTTTCATATGCAATACAAAGATACAAATGAAATAAAATTAAGAGTATATACTTACCACTTACCAAACATGTTTAGGTTGAATACTGCTCATCAATGGAGATAATCACTCGCCTGAACTAATTTGTGCTATTATAGGTGTGCTAACCACCCTCCTCAGAATAAATGAGGCGATTTCAATTTTTCCCATTGAGAAGTTTACATCTAGTTGTGCAGTAACTAGCACTAGTGAAAATGGCAACTGGTCACGAAATGCTTGGTTCCGCAAATTTGGATTCTTTGGATTCTCGCAAACTAAGCCACAAAATTTTGTGAAATTCTACCCACGGCAACCATGCGATGGACGTAAAGTAGAAGTCTGAGTTCAAGACATCATTCTGCTTGACAGCTGCTACATCTTACGTGAAAATCCGCTGATGATGTAAGGATTTTATAGCGTCTCTTGCAAGCGTTATATGATAATTATCTTTGAATGTTTATGATAGTTTGTGATCTCTTACCGCTGTTGGTGTTGCTACAAACACGAGGTCCAAAAAAATGAAATCTATTAAAATAAGTGAGCAAGTTACAATACAGAACATGTGTTTTTTGTCATTCAGATGACCATTATCCAAATCACATTAGATAGCTCACCTTAGTACTACAGAAACTATTTGTTCATATCTTAATTGGTAGGGTGGTAAAAACATTCAAAAACTCAATATCAACTTGTGGGTGGGCCGTAAAAACTTGGAAAAACTCAATTTGAGCATAAAAAGAACTCAATATTTTATAGTGGGTAGTAAAAATTTGGACTTCTATGAATCCCTGCAGGTATGTACATCTATGGTCAGTATGACCGGGAGTTAGTCAGACCTGCCCAGACTGTGTCAGATATACAGGATAGTTTGGTCTGTCCTCAGTCCACTGTTCAGGTATGTACATCTATGGTCAGTGGCCAGAGTGACCAGTTAGTCAGACCTGCCCAGACTGTGTCAGATATACAGGATAGTGTTCAGGTATGTACATCTATGGTCAGTATGACCGGGAGTTAGTCAGACCTGCCCAGACTGTGTCAGATATACAGGATAGTTTGGTCTGTCCTCAGTCCACTGTTCAGGTATGTACATCTATGGTCAGTATGACCGGGAGTTAGTCAGACCTGCCCAGACTGTGTCAGATATACAGGATAGTCTGGTCCATCCTCAGTCCACTGTTCAGGTATGTACATCTATGGTCAGTATGACCGGGAGTTAGTCAGACCTGCCCAGACTGTGTCAGATATACAGGATAGTCTGGTCCATCCTCAGTCCACTGTTGAGGTATGTACATCTATGGTCAGTATGACCTGGAGTTAGTCAGACCTGCCCAGACTGTGTCAGATATACGGATAGTTTGGTCTGTCCTCAGTCCACTGTTCAGGTATGTACATCTATGGTCAGTATGACCGGGAGTTAGTCAGACCTGCCCAGACTGTGTCAGATATACGGATAGTCTGGTCTGTCCTCAGTCCACTGTTCAGGTACGGTAAGTTCCCTAAGTATTCGTGACCGGAAGTGAATATCGCAGTCGTGAAAAACTGACCACTTCCGAATAGTTTGTGCAGGTCAGTTCAGAAAAATGGACGTTTTCGTAAATTAGAGTCCCCATATTAAATTCCCATACCGTTCGACAATGAAAGGTCACAATACATCGACTGTGGTGTTTCTTTAATTTTGTGATATTTACCCCAGACAGCACTCTTAAATGATATAAGATCGACAACCACGAGACATTCACTATAATTTGTGTGTAGGATGAAGCCTAATATACTTCGGCGAAGTTCAGTGGTCGAGAGGAAACCCCGAAGCAAAACCCGGGAAATGTTTGTTGTACGTTCAGATTTGTCAGGCAATAATTCGCAATTGATCCAAAACTAAATAAAGCATTCTTTCTGCTCTTTAACCAATAAATTAGCTTAGAATAATTGACTGCAATGATCGGCTGACAATGAAGAGATTAGATTCATCGGACGCCCGGCCAATTTAAAATCACAAATTCGCGTATATCCTTGTATTAGTACATACGGGACAAGGGCATATTCTGTCACTTAGACATTCTGATATTTTCTTTATTTTCTCTTCAGGACATGCTTGAACTCTTGCAGAATTTTTTTCACGGTCGAGAAGACTAGGCACAACTATACCAGTGACGCCAATGATGTTTACGTGAAAATATATAACGATCTAATGAAGAAACACAGATTACGTCATTTTCAGATCGAGAATCAAACCTAATAATTTCTTGATTGCTCTTCATAGGGAAATATTGTGGAAGGGCTTTTCAAACTGTTTATGTCAATGAAACAAACAGCAAATTAAGAAAGCGCCCGACACTATCCGAAGACCCATATCAGGGCCAACTCGACTAAGACCTGTATCAGGGCCAACTCGTCTGAGACGATGATATACAATCTTCCCAGCTGGAACGAGACCATCCCGCCATGAATAGCGGCTAAACGAAAGACATGAATTGCTTGCCCATTCTAACAATTCACTGTATCCCTTCGATCCTTTATTAACAAATGTATGAAAATACTTAAATAGAATTAGGTGGGGTCCGTAGACATGGAAGAATGAAAGTTTCAACATGCCACGTGTTGGTTGTACATTTTCCCGCCATACGGAGTTGCAATAACATCACGTGATCAATACTTGGATTGCATGGCACGTGGGCCAAACTTTCGCTTGTACACGGTTCCAGCTTCATATTCAGCCAACACAACCTCCATATATTATGCCTTCGTAACAGTGAGATCACGACTCATGAAAAATAAAGAAAAAAATTTGTTCAATCTGTTTCAGATGTAAATGTATTCTGGTATATTTCTGACGAAAGACAGATCGATAGATGATGATGACGAAACAGCCAAATGTACAACCATGTTTTTATCTAATATTACCTCATGGGTTCAGCAAAATTGATTCACATTTCAGACAGTATAATTTAGAGAATAAGTAGACAGAAAACCTATTAATTTATTCCATCTTTTTCTTTTTTTAACCTTTAATCTCAACCCACTATTCCGACCTCCGCTTCAGTTGCTGTCAAATTACCGCCTATGATCTCGGCTATCTTACGTAAATGTCTCTTCCGAAAATTATGCACTTTTACAAACTTTTAAGGACCCATGCGAACCATGAAACAATGACACCGTGCACAATGACGCCGTCATTACGGCTATGAAGATTCCGATGCAGCCATATGTCGCGGTTAATCCTGCACGTCACAGCTTTCCTTTCATGATAATTCTCTGAATGAATATCCTCGTTTCTATTTTATCCAGGGGTGATTGAAGAGAATAAGTCTGTACTATTGCTTGCTCCTGAAAAGTTGAATACAAGAGCGCAAACTTCTTTCGGTATATGCATCACCGCGAATTCCACGGCCGTAAAATATTCTGAATCGCCGCGTTCGTTGGAAATAATACGTTTCTAAATTATTTTTGTCTGAACAATACAAAATATGTTTTCAGTATCATAGCTGGGAATCTCAACATTCGTGTCTTCGGAAAAAAAATCCGAAGTCGGACCCAAACAGGCGCGTTTCTGGTTTTATGGTGAGGCGCACATGGCATACAGTCGCCAAAATTAATGCAACTTGGGGTTGGGGTTGATCGTAAATCTCTACCCCGCGACTAAGAAAATCCGTGGTTCAAATGTCCGGTCAAACTTCAGCATTATATTTTTTTAAGACCGAATGAAACGCAACTTCCAGTTCTTCATTTTGATATTTTCAGTATAATATCGAATGTACATGTATGCTCTCTTCAATCGGCAATGTTTAATATCGCACGTCCCCGTAAACCGGCAATATTCCCAATGTAATGACCATGAGAAATCGCGGTTTAAACATTGGATACATTTCGTTTGAGACATAATGAAAATCAACTTAGCTGTTACAATTGGTTATGTTCAAAATGCTCAAAAAGTTTGCAAGGTTTATCAAATGCTAATTCTAAGGAAACTCGTTGATCTGGAAGTTTTTCCATCGCACAACTACATAATACATCAATCTCGCGACCACGATAAATGGGGGATTTTCGAATAGTTAGGACAGCGGTTTTCCGCGAATGGGCCGTTTTCGATTACTTAGGGAACAGTGTCCCGTGACTTGGCGAAAAATGCCCGTTTTCGAATTTACTTAGGGTCGCGAATACTTAGGGAACTTACCGTATGTACATCTATGGCCAGTATGACCGAGAGTTAGTCAGACCTGCCCAGACTGTGTCAGATATACAGGATAGTTTGGTCTGTCCTCAGTCCACTGTTCAGGTATGTACATCTATGGTCAGTATGACCGAGAGTTAGTCAGACCTGCCCAGACTGTGTCAGATATACAGGATAGTCTGGTCTGTCCTCCGTCCACTGTTCAGGTATGTACATCTATGGTCAGTATGACCGGGAGTTAGTCAGACCTGCCCAGACTGTGTCAGATATACAGGATAGTTTGGTCTGTCCTCAGTCCACTGTTCAGGTATGTACATCTATGGTCAGTATGACCGGGAGTTAGTCAGACCTGCCCAGACTGTGTCAGATATACAGGATAGTCTGGTCTGTCCTCAGTCCACTGTTCAGGTATGTACATCTATGGTCAGTATGACCGGGAGTTAGTCAGACCTGCCCAGACTGTGTCAGATATACAGGATAGTTTGGTCTGTCCTCAGTCCACTGTTCAGGTATGTACATCTATGGCCAGTATGACCGGGAGTTAGTCAGACCTGCCCAGACTGTGTCAGATATACAGGATAGTCTGGTCTGTCCTCAGTCCACTGTTCAGGTATGTACATCTATGGTCAGTATGACCGGGAATTAGTCAGACCTGCCCAGACTGTGTCAGATATACGGATAGTTTGGTCTGTCCTCAGTCCACTGTTCAGGTATGTACATCTATGGTCAGTATGACCGGGAGTTAGTCAGACCTGCCCAGACTCTGTCAGATATACGGATAGTTTGGTCTGTCCTCAGTCCACTGTTCAGGTATGTACATCTATGGCCAGTATGACCGGGAGTAGTCATACCTGCCCAGATATACAGGAAATCCTGGTTCATCCTCAGTCCACTGTTCAGGTATGTACATTCATGGTCAGTATGACCGGGAGTTAGTCAGACCTGCCCACTGTTCAGGTATGTACATCTATGGTCAGTATGACCGGAAGTTAGTCAGACCTGCCCAGACTGTGTCAGATATACAGGAAATCCTGGTCCATCCTCAGTCCACTGTTCAGGTATGTACATTTATGGTCAGTATGGCCGGGAGTTAGTCAGACCTGCCCACTGTTCAGGTATGTAAATCTATGGCCAGTATGACCGGGAGTTAGTCAGACCTGCCCAGACTGTGTCAGATATACGGATAGTTTGGTCTGTCCTCAGTCCACTGTTCAGGTATGTACATCTATGGTCAGTATGACCGGGAGTTAGTCAGACCTGCCCAGACTGTGTCAGATATACAGGAAATCCTGGTCCATCCTCAGTCCACTGTTCAGGTATGTACATTTATGGTCAGTATGGCCGGGAGTTAGTCAGACCTGCCCACTGTTCAGGTATGTAAATCTATGGCCAGTATGACCGGGAGTTAGTCAGACCTGCCCGGACTGTGTCAGATATACGGATAGTTTGGTCTGTCCTCAGTCCACTGTTCAGGTATGTACATCTATGGTCAGTATGACCGGGAGTTAGTCAGACCTGCCCAGACTGTGTCAGATATACAGGATAGTTTGGTCTGTCCTCAGTCCACTGTTCAGGTATGTACATCTATGGTCAGTATGACCGGGAGTTAGTCAGACCTGCCCTGTGTCAGATATACGGATAGTTTGGTCTGTCCTCAGTCCACTGTTCAGGTATGTACATCTATGGTCAGTATGACCGGGAATTAGTCAGACCTGCCCAGACTGTGTCAGATATACAGGAAATCCTGGTTCATCCTCAGTCTACTGTTCAGGTATGTACATCTATGGTCAGTATGACCTGGAGTTAGTCAGACCTGCCCAGACTGTGTCAGATATACAGGAAATCCTGGTTCATCCTCAGTCCACTGTTCAGGTATGTACATCTATGGTCAGTATGACCTGGAGTTAGTCAGACCTGCCCAGACTGTGTCAGATATACAGAAAATCCTGGTTCATCCTCAGTCCACTGTTCAGGTATGTACATCTATGGTCAGTATGACCGGAAGTTAGTCAGACCTGCCCACTGTGTCAGATATACAGGATGGTCTGGTCTGTCCTCAGTCCACTGTTTAGGTATGTACATCTATGGTCAGTATGACATGGAGTTAGTCAGACCTTCCCAGACTGTGTCAGATATACAGGATGGTCGGGTCCATCTTCAGTCCACTGTTCAGGTATGTACATCTATGGTCAGTATGACCGGGAGTTAGTCAGACCTGCCTAGACTGTGTCATATGCAGGAAATCTTGGTCCATCCTCAGTCCACTGTTCAGATAAGTACATCTATGGTCAGTATGGCCGGGAGTTAGTCAGACCTGCCCACTGTGTCAGATATACAGGATGGTCTGGTCTGTCCTCAGTCCACTGTTCAGGTATGTACATCTATGGTCAGTATGACCTGGAGTTAGTCAGACCTGCCCAGACTGTGTCAGATATACAGGATGGTCTGGTCCATCTTCAGTCCACTGTTCAGGTATGTACATCTATGGTCAGTATGACCGGGAGTTAGTCAGACCTGCCTAGACTGTGTCATATGCAGGAAATCCTGGTCCATCCTCAGTCCACTGTTCAGATAAGTACATCTATGGTCAGTATGGCCGGGAGTTAGTCAGACCTGCCCACTGTTCAGGTATGTAAATCTATGGCCAGTATGACCTGGAGTTAGTGAGACCTGCCCAGACTGTGTCAGATATACGATGCTCTAGAACCCAAACCATTCCAGCTAGAGACTTTAAAATTTGTACACGGCATTGTTGGGTGGTATTAAAGCATAAGCCTATAAATTGACTCAACACTTTGGAAACCAAACCACTGCAGCTAGAGACTTCTAACTTGGTGTACAGTATTGTTGGATGTGAAAGAACAAGCCTATCGACAGTGGGTACATTTTGATGATTTTTGTGATTTCCATGGCAACAGAACAGAAAATATCAATAAACCATTGCAGCTGCTAGAGACTTCAAATTTGGAAATATTTTGAGAATGTTTTGGTATACCCATTTTTTTATGTGGTTCCCTTGACAACATAACAGAAAATGTCCATAAAACAATGTTGACTTTATCGTTGTCTTACAAAAAAAGCTGTACAGACTTCATATTTGGTATACAGCATTGCTGGGTGGTAAAGCACAAGCCTATCAAAATTGGGTACATTTGTATGATTTTTGTGGTTTCCATGGCCACATAATGGAAAATGTCCGTATGACGCTAGCTCCGTATGATGCAAACTTGATAGAAACCGGCACATTGTTGCAGCTATAGAATGACGACGACTACAGAGTGTCTTCCAATTTGATATGTGGTTACCTTGCTACAATGTGGCACTTTGGATTGCATTTTGTCCACATGCACCCATAGGTGTGGCACCACCTGAATTAAATCAGAGATCAGAGGGTTTTGCGCTTCACCTGGCATCTCAGCCAATCATGAAGCATGGGCATTGCCATATTTGTCTTTTTAAACGAATTGTAAAGTAGACCATGGTGTTCACGATGATGGTTTTTGTCCACATTAACCCATAAGTATGGCCTCTAGTTGTGTCCTGTATTATCCTGTATTGTGCATGTTTGAAAAGATCTAAAGAATATGTTTGTCACCGTGGTGATGAAATCTATCATCTAGTATACGTAATCCAACATTTTCAAAACCATCACCCTGTCATCTTTTCTTTGCTGCAGCATTTACATTTACTGGGAGACATTTCCATAATGTCTATATCTTCCAATAATTCTGATAACACAAATTATTCCATAGTGTTTTTTAGATTTATGAGAGCTTTACTATGATAGTCAACTTGATATGGCAGGCAGTCCAATAAGACCATATTTGGATTATTTCCAGAATTTCAAGTATCGATCTAAAACCAATGACCTGTCAGGAGGAATGATGGAGAAGATTTTATCAAATATCTACTGGAACGGTGGTGGTGGACGTTGAAGGGACATTACTGTGTCACATTTTGTCACCAGATAAGCCAGGGTACCATGGGATTTGTTAAAGGTTACACCTTTTTGACTGGAAAGTTTCTTGTAATTTTACAATTTTATCCAGATTTTTAGTAGGCCTATAGCCATTACTTTAATGAGAATTCACCTGAAATACAAAAATTGAGAAGAAATAAGTTATATTTTAAAACTGCTCTCATCCAAATTTTGTTATAAATTAACTGTATCATTGCATAACAGCTCTTATTAAAGCCGGCGACACTCAAGTTATAAGTCTATATGTTGAGTGGTTTTATTCCCTCATTTGTCAAAAATTTGATTGTTTTATTCTGTCTGTAAATAACTAAAGAATGTTTTACTGGTAGGCCTATGTTTATTATTCAATCCATTCCGCTGATATGTTGCTGTCTGTTCTGTAATTGGCATCATATAAAACTTAACTGTACAAGTCAGACTTGCTGTGTTCGTTTGTTGGCATAAATCTGAGATAGGTCCATTCGATTTGATCTTCTAGATACCCATGCAGGATCAGGACCCTTCTGTATGATGGTGGTGATATCAAAACTGCTTCTCTCATATTCTGTTACATTCATTTTCGAACTTGCATCTCAAGTGAACTGAAACTTTAACACAGAGCCGCATTTGCACCAACCGTGAACTCCGGTCATATATTGTGAAATGATTATGAGTCAATACACAGTTATGCCCCTTATGATACTCTTGTCTATATCTGCAGAACATTGAGTGTGGTTTTAACATTGCGGAGTCTGTTGGATTAGTGGGGCAGCTTTGAGTATTTTTGAGCCTTATGGGTACAGACCAGACAAGAGCACCAAACTTCTTCCAGACATCAAGGTTATTAGCTTCATGTTTTTCCTAGCAGCCAACGTCATATATGGTTGATTCAGCTACTTCTGTTTTTTAGCCCTCGATCAAAATTTGGCCTAAGGGTATTGTCGTCAACTTTCTCGTTATCAAGATATCTTTAGAACGACTTACCCCAGACACACCAAACTTGCAGTGCACATCCATATGCTTGTGACCCAGAAGGCTATCGAATCTGGACCTGATTGGTTGGAAACTTTGGTGGTCATCTTTCATTTATGCGAAGCCATTAATCATGTGTATCTTGGATACCATTTCGCTGTTCAGTGTGAAACTTGGTATAGATCATCAATACATCAAGAAACTTGTAAGGAATGACAAAACCAGTTCCCCTGATTGGGTGGAAACCTTGGTGGCCATCTTTAATTTATGCAAAATCTATACCTCAAATTCAAGTGTTTGATGCAAGATTTTGTATACATCATCAATACATCAAGAGATTAACAATGAATGACAGAATTGTTTTCTCCGGATGGGTACCTTGTCAGCCATTTTTATACGCCGCCAAAAGGCGGATGTATTATGTGACGGCGGTTTCCGTCTGTGTGTCCGTCTGTCCATCTGTCCTTCCCTCGTGCCCGGTCTATATCTGGGACAGTTTTGTATCTACAGTTCTAATTTTTGGTGAGTGGATACGATGTGTCGCATATCAAAATGAAGGTCAAGGTCAAAGGTCACTGGCCTAAAAAACAGGAAATCACTGAAGTGCTTCGTGTTCGGTCTATATCTTTGAACGTTTTTTATCCACAGTTACAATTTTTTGTGAGTGGATACGCTAGGTGGAGACGATGTGTCGCGTACCAAATTTGAGGTGGAGGTCAAAGGTCACTGTTGCCTAAAATCAGGAAATCATTCATCATGGACAGTTTTCTATCTACAGTTCTAATTTTTGGTGAGTGGATGCCCCAGGGAGGAATGATGTGCTGCATACAAAATGTACGTCGAAGTCAGAGGTCAAAGGTCAGTGTGACCGAAAAATCAGGAAATCATTAAAAATTTCTAATTTTTTGTGAGTGGATTCAATAGGGGGAAATGAAGTGTCGCATACCAAAATATAGGTCAAGGTCGGAGGTCAAATGTCACTGTGACCCAAAAATCAGGAAAGTATTAAAAATAACATTTCTTTGTGTCAGTAGATAAATTAGGGGGACACAACGTGTCACATATCAAAATGTAGGTCAAGGTCAAAGGTCAAGGTGACCCCAAAATCATGAAATTGTTAAAAATCATGATTTTTTTAGTCCATTGAGAAATTACAGGTAGCCGTTTTGTCATGTACATGTACCAAAATTTAGATCCAGGTTAATAGTCAAGATCACTGCAACACCAGAATCAAGGTCAAAGGTCAGTGTGACCTAAACATCAGGAAATCATTAAAAATTACTAATTTTTGGTGAGTGGATTCAATAGGGGGAAATGAAGTGTCGCATACCAAAAATTAGGTCGAGGTCACTGTGACTCCAAAATCATGAAATTATTAAAAATATCATTTTTTGTCAGTAGATACATTATGGGGACACGATGTGTCACATACCAAAATATAGGCCAAGGTCACTGTGACTCCAAAATCGTGAAATTGTTAAAAATTATGATTTTTTGTGTCCACTGAGAAATTACAGGGAGATGGTTTGTCATGTACCAAAATTAAGGTCAAGGTCAATAGTCAAGGTCACTGTGACTCCAGAATCAAGAAATCTTTGAAAATTACTTTTTTGTGTGTCAGTAGATACATTAGGGGGACATGATGTGTCACGTACCAAAATGTAGGTCAAGGCAGAACGTCCAGGTCACTGTGACCCTCAAAATCATGAAATTCATAAAAATCATGATTTTTTGTGTCCATTGATACATTGATGGAAGACAATGTGTCGTGTACCAAAATTTAGGTCAAGGTCAAAGGTCAAGGTCACTTTGACCCCAAAATCAAGAAATCAGTAAGTCACATTTTCATATGCCTGTCGAAGACAAGGTCATGAATGCGATGTTGCATTCTGTCCATTCATTCATTAACATTTGTTGTCCATGCGATATCTCTAGTCTCAAGGTATGGAATGGTATCAAATACCTTACTCGCATGGCGAAGAGGACCCATACATCAATTTGTCAAAGGTCAAGGTCACAGTACCCCAAAACTGAATCCAGTTTAGCTGACTATGTGTTAGGTTGGAATATTCAGAGTTCTCTCCCCTACATGTATATGGCATTTGTCCTGCAGAGTTGTCTCTCGTGTTTGAAACAGCTACATTTAGTTAAACTTTTGTGAAATAAAAACCATACATTTACTAATTTAATGGGGAGAGGGGTCCTTCATGAACTTCATACCTGTTTATTAACTCAAGAACAAAGGTTTACTTCATCACTTTCTTCTTCATTCATGAAAAATTCTCTCGCCTGAAAGGAATCCATTTGCAGGAAAACTACTATTTTCTTGTGTTTGACTATTGTCGATTTCAGTGTGGGATATGTGAGCTCTCGGTTCTTGCTCCAAATAGTTTCCAAGAGTTGAGCTCATTTTTAGTTTATCATTCAATTTTAGATGTGATATATGTTCCGTTCTCAGAAGCACAAAATTGTAGACCGTTCTCTGGATTGCTAGCTACCAATTGGAATCCAGGCTATTAAACAACCTTGAAATTTGGACCAATGTAATTCCAGATACACGGGCGTATATTGAAGCCCATTGGGCTCTTGTTAATTTATGTAAAATCGTTGATCCATATATCCTTTGATACTGTTCAAGTGGCCAGTATGATACTTGGTATACCTCATCGATACATCAAGAGACAAGTAATGACTGCCGATTTCTCTGATTGGACGGAAACCTTGGGGTCCGTTCTAATTGCAAAGATTATTTTTAATAATCTGTATATTTGCCACTTGACTGCTTGGTTTTCCCCGACGTCTTCAAAGTGGTACAGTTCAAATTGAATACATTATAAATGGCTGGCGCTCAAAGCCGAGGGGTTTCCAGATGCGCAGCTTTGTATTTTTTACTGAAATGACACTTACTTTACTTGTTGAAAAAGGACGGAGGTAGGTAGCCATATTGTTCAGGTTAATGGTCTAACCTGTCGAATGTTCAGTACTATAAACAGTGTGTGTGACAGTTAAGATCGACAGTTGCAGATCATTTTATTGCTTGGCGAATGATTCGTCCATAATTAATCTTTTGCATAGGTTTCTATTGGGTTCTCATGAAAGGTCTATTTCTCCAGAAGTGAACGAACAAAAAAATGGTGATATATTCTTAAAATTTTTACGATATTTCAGCCTCGTTAACACTCCCAAAAATGCAGTGGTAAGTGTGCAAAAATAGTGAAATGTGAAAGTACCGCTTTAAGTGTACATCTTGCGTGTTCGCAAAGCGACCTGATTGCTAGATCCCATAGATCATCCACTGGACTGAAGTACCTCGACAAAGACAAATTGTCAGCATTCCATGATTACCCTCGTTTACTGGTCTTGGCCACCGAGGGAGTTTGATTCAACCTGTCACATTGTCTGGCTCGACTGGTAGGAAAGGAAGACCTTAAAATCTGCTTAAAATCTCTCGGAGTAGCCCGCTTTGAACTGCATTTATTGACTCGTGACATCACCATTTCCCCAAATGGAGTCAAGGAAGACAAACACGGTCACTTGTCCTGCTTCACCTGATCGCTTGAGATAATTCCACTGGGATTACAGGCTTGGACATTGTGTGTCTTCTGGATTGTCAGAGTACATTCTAGGACAGGTTAAGTATTAAATTGACTTTGGTAAGCAAAGCTGCATTTTACTCACATACACAAGTCTGTTTTATTATCAAAGGAATCGCATGTCAAGAATGTCTGCAGAAATGGTAGGTTAAACATAACATACATACAGCATATATTAATGTCGGAAGCCATAAAGCATTCTTTAGCTCGACTACATACAAGAGATATCATTCATGGGATGTTTCTTTGTTTATAGAGTTGCTTGAATTTCTCATTAAAATATCTATGTGAAATTTGGCAACACAATATATCAGCAGCATATAGGTATTCCAATGGGTACTAATTGTGCACCCCTGTTGGCTGACCTGTATCTGTTCTCTTATGAATATGACTATATGCAGGCGCTTTCAAAAACCGATCCATTCAAAGCCCGTTCCTTCTCATTCACCAAACGCTATATAGACGATCTTCTCGCTGTGGATAATCGCTATATAAATGACGCAGTGAAGGATATATATCCACCTTCACTGGATTTGAAGGAAACTACAGATAGCCCTACAGGCACATCTTATTTAGATCTCTATCTCTATAAAAATGAAGCGGGCATTCTCTCTCGTCGACTTTATGACAAAAGAGATGATTACAATTTCGACATCGTAAACTATCCCTTTCTGGATAGTAATATTCCAGTGGGACCTGCATATGGCGTATACATATCTCGCTTAGTAGCATTTGCTAGATCTTGTGTTAAATGTGATGATTTTAATCAACGTCACAAAACATTGTTGCTGAAACATAAAACAGGGCTATTCGACCAAGCGCCTCCACTCAAAGTTTCTCAATTTGGCGATACATATCGCATGCTGATAGCAAAATACGAACGTAGCGTGCAAGATCTATGGCTCTACGTTTCGTAACTTGTGTCTAATTCCGCTTAACCCGGGGCTAGGGGCCGTATGAACCCATGTACTTCAAGATCCTCATGGTACTCATATGAACAGTCACAATCAAAGCGTGACTGAGATACATCATTCTTTAGATGATGACTTTACAACGAATATTATGGATTAAGAATACTGATCAGCGATACGGATTTGATATTTTTGGAACATCATGATGTCTTGCCGGCATCATTGAAAACTGTTGACCGCTTCTCTCTTGCAGGAAACAAGCCTATGTTTATGTATACTATGATTGTCTTTTTGAATTTGGTGCTAATACTGTTATATGGAAAATGGAATAGGTCTTTGGATTATGGACGCGGATATTCTCTAATGGACGACGGCTGGATTATGAATGACGGACTAGACGCTTGTAATTGGTAAACATGACCAAAAAAGTACAGGCCAATGGTCCTCTTGACATCCTGACCAAGTCACCTTCAGACAGAATGGACATTGGGTTCACAGCAGGCCACATTTGTTTCTTGACTCAAGTCTGCTCATCCAGCTTCTGTGGCAGTGAGGCCTCGGGGCCGGCAATCCTATTTAGCTCGTTGGTAGTTGCAGAGCGGCCCTTCGTCACAGTTCAGTTGTAACAGAGCAGATCTAATGCTTTTATAATGCTGTCCCACTGAAATATCATGCCGTAAGCAGACATGACACCCCACTCAGTCACATTATACTGACACCGAGCGAACCTCTTAATGCTGAGCGCAAGTGAGGAAGCATTGGGTCTACTATAGGAGGAAAATATGTCATATTCTCAGATTTACTGTCATGCTTTTGAGAGTAGAACTTCAACTCACCCCACCATTTTGAACATTCTACAATTATATGACCGTAGATTTAACCAACAAAATCGATTGATGTGTTTTGTTGGTTGCCTAGCCACGTTGGCAACAAAGGAAATACTGAAGCTGATGAAATGGCTAAGGCAACCCTAGATAATGAGGTTGATCCTGTTGGAATCCCATATATCGATTTCAGACCCTCTATCTTTGCTTATGTGAGAAAGCTTATTCATTATTTATGGGCTATATTCATCTGAGTAGCCAGAAACTTTTCGATCAGGCCATGATCAGGCGATGTGGAATTGGCCATACCCGATCAACTCCCTAACATTTACTAAAAAAGGAACCAAGGTGTATTCCATGCCACGAAGATCTCACATTGAAACTTATTCTGATCGACTGTATAGATTTTAAGATTATAAGAGATTCTTTTTATCAAGCAGCTACTATGGAAGATCTTTTTAGTCTGGTAAAAGAAGACTGTATATTACGTTATTTGAGAGAAATCTGTTTGTTGTATAACTTTTAATGTAAGTACTTGTTGTTTTTTGGTTTGTTGTATTGATTACTTCTGGATTGCTGGGTTGTTTTTGTTGGAATACTTGGAATTTTGTTTGATCATCGCTGTGTAGCTGAAATATTGCTGAATGCGACGTTAACCATAATTCTCTCTCTCTCACTGGCCCGAGGATATCACCGTTCATCCACCCATCTACTAAGGAGAAAGAGCCCAATCTCCAGTAGGCTTAATGCACCCCACAGGGTTTAATGATGGACCAGTACTGACTGATGGCAGCCCAGGTCTTCAGTTTGGGTTTGGTCGAAGTCTGTGGTCAGTGGTATTATTTCTGTAACTCAGACAGCATCCTGGAGGTGGAATCTGTTTGACCACACTGTTTGAGTGGCTGGTGCTGAATGTAAAAATCGTAGACTCCCGAGAATCAGTAACTAGTGGGCCAGCTGTCCCTCAGGCGCATTAGCTACCAATGGTATGTGTGCAACATAATTTTTCGGCCGAATAGGTAATGCTGAAAGTACTTTACAAAGTACATAGTGACCAGAAATTCCTGTCTAGTCACACAGTAGGCACGTTCAGTTTGAACAACACTCTGTTGGCCACAGCCTTTTCTTCTCCGTTGATCAACTGGAACATACCGACATTCCTGGCATTGTTGTCCAGGACAAAAAGCTGCCAGAAATCTGGCATCATCAACATAGGGGTAGTCCGCTTCTGTCTCGGGTAGTCAAATGTTTTTTGGGCTGCATCATCCCACATAAATACCTTCTTCTGTTCTGTCAGTCGGTGTAGAGGAGCTGTTATGGTAGCAAAGTCTATAAAACGCTGATAGTACCCACAGATACCGAGAAAACATCCGACTGTGTGTGACAAATGTGTTGGCCAGTGTCGTACGGGCTGGATTTTCTCAGGATCAGTACCAGTCCCTTCCTGTGTCAGTACATGACACAGGTAGAGGACCTGCCGCTTGATGCTGACTTCAGTTTCAGGCCGTGCTGTTGCAATCTCTGGAAAAATTTCTCCAGCCAGAGGATCATCTCCTTGAGGGTACGTCCGAAAACTATTATGTCGTCAGGATCGACTAAGCAGGTCTCATAAAGGAGACCTTCCAATACAGCATCCATTAGCCGTTCGTCGTGATATGACTGAAATATAGTTGAAAGCGACGTTAAATCATATTCACTCACTCACTCGAAGGTTCCAGGGGCGTTACAAAGCCTGAATGTCATGTCACAGAATTGGTATAGGCCCCGGGCGGTTGTAAAGGTGGTTTTACATCTGTCCTTCGGAGTCAAGTCGACCTGCCAGTAGCCTGAAATCAGGTCGAGTGTGCTCCACCTGCAGGCTCCAGAGAGAAAATCCAGGGAGTCGTCGATTCTCAGCAAGCGATAGGCATGTTTCTCCCCATCACTTTGTTAATGACCTGGTAATCGACGCAAGAATGCATCCTTATTCCTCCCCAAAACAACTAGGATGGAACCCATTGGATGGCTCGATTACCCCTCGCTTCAGCATGTCCTCGACCTGGTCATCTATTATCTCACTTGTACAAAGTGGTGAGTGGATACCCTACGGGGAGACGATGTGTCGCGTATCAAAATGAAGGTCAAGGTCAAAGGTCACTGGCCTAAAAAACAGGAAATCACTGAAGTGCTTCGTGTTCGGTCTATATCTTTGAACGTTTTTTATCCACAGTTACAATTTTTTGAGGTGGAGGTCAAAGGTCACTGTTGCCTAAAATCAGGAAATCATTGATCATGGACAGTTTTCTATCTACAGTTCTAATTTTTGGTGAGTGGATGCCCTAGAGAGGAATGATGTGCTGCATACAAAATGTACGTCGAGGTCAGAGGTCAAAGTGACCGAAAAATCAGGAAATCATTAAAAATTTCTAATTTTTTGTGAGTGGATTCAATAGGGGGAAATGAAGTGTCGCATACCAAAATATAGGTCAAGGTCGAAGGTCAAATGTCACTGAGCCAAAAATCAGGAAAGTATTAAAAATAACATTTGATTCCCAAATCTTAAACCTGTTTCAATTCATGCCATTCAATCTCCGTCAGGAAGATGATACAACGTAGAAAACGGAAGTTAAAACTAAAAGTTAGCTCCCCTAGCGGAGAGTTGTCCGCCCCTAGGAGAGCTCTCCCATCTAATTCCAGCTGCATTACTATAAAGGCTCTGCTCAAACCATTCTCGTCCTCTATTCTCTGTTGTACCTCGACCAGTACACATCAAGGAAGTGTTTATACAACCTGGGTTGTTGTTGTAACGACCCGCAGTATCCTTATCGGTTTTGACTTGTGTTATTTCTTGTCGGAAAGTCTTTCATTATTGTCGGAAATTCTTTCATTAGTTATGTCTGAGATTCCGATATCTAATGCATGTAATTCGTGTGTGAAATGTTGGTCCAGTTTGGACGCCCACACGGTTTGTTTTCTTGTAAAGAGTTGTGTTATCGGCGAAGTTGCGCCGACTGTGTATTATGGACCCGTTAGCGTGGGGAAATTTCGCCCAGGCTAGACGGGCTTACCTTTGCAGGCGTCTGGCGACCCGTCCCTTCGGAAGTCGACAGACGCCTGTTGGGAATTGCTTGTAAATGACATGAAAGCTAACGAAGATATCGTTGCAATATATAAATGTTTCCCATGGTCTTAGTAATCAGAACTCGCCCGCCTCTGTAAATATTCCGGCGGGACGGTTCTACGTCTAGTTAGATCACAGATTTTAGACCGCCTACATGTACGGGTTTGGCTTTGTATGCAGACAAACCGGTTCCTTTGTCTACTTCGACAGACTTCTCTAAACTTGCCGTGCCTGAGCAATCCATTGTTCTCGTCGGACAAAAGAATGCAGTGGGTTCGCATATTATCTCGACCTCTTCATTGTCTTTTGGTTTTCACACTCCGTTACCTCTAAACGGAATAAACGTTGTCGTGTCGATTTCTCCTTTGCGGGTTAAATCTTAATGCAGTTCTAAAACCGTTTCTCGTTTTATGGTGGGTCGTTCGGTCCTACCATTGAGTGTCAAAATTGCTGTCTTGCGGTTTCCTCTATCGATGAATCAGCGATTCTATAATAGTGGAAATGACATGTTACGGGACTTCAATTTTAGGATTGAGTTGGCATGGATTGAGACAGGTTGATTGGGTAACAGATAGAAACATTGTTTATAAATGTTTGATATTTCAACCAATTTCCATCATTAAATATCCAATCTGTCGGCGATTATTGCTAATTAAAATAGTGCATACTGCTTACGAAATCGGTGAGAATTAGACCGGGAATTCTAGTTCTATTTTTCGGCCTTCCCGTTCTCCGGTATACCGTTCTCGTACTTCGACTCGACGTTCTCCTACACCACCACGCCGTTTGCCACGTCTTTCGGTCTCGCCTTCTTATATAGGTCACCACGTTCGTCAGTCACAGACTCCGTTTCTTATCATGCGGTTGTCCACGATTTGTCAACCTCTCGCTGAAGTTATATCACTCGTTGGCCCATTCCGGTCTCGTCGAGTTCATCTGTTGATTCCTTTTCTTCAGTGTAAAGTTAGGAACATACGTCAATGATGGTTTTTCGAATAAATTGGATGCGCTTTTAGCGTTGGTGCCGGATATGCCGTCTGCTTCGAATAATCGTCTTCCTCGTATTAAATGTCAGACAAAAGAATGCTCCCTCGCCGTATGTTATCTCACCTATGTCATTTTTGTCAATGGTTCGATGGTGATTAAGTTAATATTTTGAGGATAGTTTTCTTTCACATTTCTGTCTTGTTTCAAAATTTTGTCTGGGCAAATTTTTAGACTTCACATGGTCTGTTTTTCCATCTGCCATGTGTTTATTGTCTTCGGACGTACGTCGCGAAATTAATGACTATTGTCGGAGTTTTTCAAAGTTCCTATATCTTGAAATTATTGCCCGACGATATTTTCTAAAGTCAAGATGAATCTCGGGCTTATCTGATAACACAGTCCTGCGTGATGGAGACAATGTGTATTCAATATCACGTCTCCACACGAACAATGAGTTCGGCCCGCTGTGTTTGTTGTGGGTTTTTACGGGCTCTCGCGACCTCGTTTTATTATTGCTCAATTTGTGACAGATTTGTATTTAGTCCCGGCATTTCTGTAAGTCTGCCTTTTAGTGCTGAGCTTGAAGGCCGATTGTGATCTCTACAATAAACGAACGGGTTTTGTTTCGTTGATTCATGAATTTTATGCATTGAGTTTGTGTATATCTCAAGTAGGGTTGTAAATAGTATCCTCATCGGCGGGGGTTTTTTCGTTTCTTCCCTCCGGAGAGATCTGATACTTTATTTGCAGCCGTCAACTTTCATGTTGTTGTTGTTGTAACCTCTGTTCGGACTTGCAGTTTTGGTAGGTTCACCTTCATACATTCAGTTCCTTGGTCCTACCAAAATGTAATCTCTTGTTATATCAAGTATTATTACGTTGATTTTGATATCCTGTATTCAAGAGAGACCTTACAGAGGTTTTATATGTCTTTCATGCTGACATGAATATGAAGCATGATTGTTGCATTTGTGTTACGTAACCACAACTCAACCCTGTTTACTTCGACCCTGTGTCGCATCTTAATGAGCTTCTTTACTGATCTCTTTATGTAATTAAGGGTGTGTCGAACAACAATGAGATCACGTGCTGGTTTACGTGAGTGAGTAAACCTATTCACCCACTTACCCTTGTTTATTGTGAAAGTGTGATATTCTTGAAACACAATTGTCTGATTATTACATTGTGACTTGTTTTGTTTCACACCAAGTTGGTTCCATCTGTATACTGTATTACGCTTATAATTCAGATGGAGTTATGCACTAATTTTAATTTCTTCCCTATGAGAAAATTTAAAATTACTAGCGTGAGTGGGAAGGTATTGGCCGGCCAAGGATCTAGCCTACTGACACGTAAGTCGTGAAGTCTTCTATGGTTTCTTTCTACCAAGTATGTATTACCAGTACAGTCTACTAGAGCATCAAACTGCTTTTTAGTAATGTTCTTACTGTTCTTCTTCTCGACAAATTGTTCGTGCTAGGTCATTTCAAATTCTAAATTTTTGAATAACCTCACTTTCCTGCCGGCGAGAGACTTAAATGTGTTTCCTCTCTTCGGGAATTTAAAATTCTTTAAGGATCTTTCTTGGTTACCTGGAAAATCTTTGTTCTGGATGTCGGTCGTGTGACTATTTGGTTATTAATAGTAACATTGTTGTAAATGTTTTATATTCTCTCCATATAAAACTCCAGTACTGAATTTCATGTACAGGAGACAAATTACATCGGGAGAGGTAATAATGTAACCATGTTCATTGACACATTGTTCATGTTCACTGACACAAAGATCCATAATCCCATTTATCTCATTGAGCTTACATTTGGTGATTAACGCTACAAACATTTAATATGTTCATCTCTACTGCGTTTAAAGAGAAGGAAAATTATTACAATAGACTTCGGGGTTACTGTTTGCAACGCCCTTCTGTTACGTCGTGTACTTTTATAAGTTTGTATCCTGCTCCATTATGAGCATGTATAACATTAAGTTGTTGTGAATGAGAAAATCACTACGTTGTTTATCATATACAACGTTTCTCGTATTTTTCACATTACGCTTTCCTATTACACCTTGACGACATGTTCATTACGCCGTCATGTGTCTCTCATACACCTGTGCATCGTTCTATTACATCGGTTAGACGTCTCCGGTACGCCATAACGCCGTTTGTCACGTCATTTCTTCATTTGCGAGATGCATATTTTATATCCATTCATCGGCACTTCCTTTGATTCTCCATCGTCGGTCGTCGGTGGGCGGGGAAGTCCGTTCGTTTGGCGTCCCACTTGTATCAATTCCTCTCGGGTTTTTCACATTGTGATTTACTTAGGTTCGTCGTTACTAAGAGAGTTCTGTCCAGACCTTGTTGTTTCCAGTCTGGAGTTCAGAATATCAAAATTGTATTGGAATCAGCAGTATTTGGTCAAATACTGTTATATGGAATAGGTCTTTGGATTATGGACGCGGATATTCTCTAATGGACGACGGCTGGATTATGAATGACGGACTAGACGCTTGTAATTGTATTAACACAGAACCATGTTGACTTAACACACAAACATTATGTTGAGACCCATTTACCTTAGGATTGTGCTTAAACAACACAATGTTTTCGTGGTGTACTTGGACAGTTTTTCCGGCTTTCTCCATCAAGTACTTTATTCCTGTATAGACCGTTACACCAATGGTTAGACTTTGACATTATGGTTCTGTCATCAACCTTAGGGTTGTTTATTATATGTAGGACCTTACTCACTACGTTTGTTTTCGGGCTCGGTCTCTACAGCGGATTATTTGTCCTGGTGCCGAGGTCGTGATACCGTTCCTGACTCTATTTCCCTCGTAATTGACTTCCTCCTTCACCTTCACCAGGATAGGAAGTCTCATATTAGCACCATGGAAGGCTATCATTCTGCTCCAACATTAGCCTTAACGATAATATCTCTGCGCTTATTCGCGCCTTCGCATTACAGTCGCGTTGTACTCGCCAACTGTTACCGAAATGGGATATCGGTGTGGTTCTGTGTGCTCTGATTATACCACTTTTGAACCCTTAGAGTCCGCGTCTATAAAAGCTGTGTCTTATAAGACGGCCTTTGTGGCGGCGTTTGCTTTGGCGTCCAGTGTGTCTGAACTTCATGCTCTTGAAAGATCCTCTATGACCTGGACAGCGGATTGGTCTTGCATTCCTTTTCGGCCCGTTCCTGAATTTATCGCCAAAAATGAGTCTGTTCGTTCAGGTCCGTGCGCTCAACGTAAGTCGTACTCCATTCCTGCGTTGTCAGACTTTGTACATGGCCTCGAGGACGATCTTCTGCTATGTCCTGTTCGAGCCATCCGCCACTATCTTACTCGTACCGATCCGTTCGCGGCTCTCGGCTACGGTTATTCTGTCCCTTCGCCTGTCAGCAAGGCTTGATATTTAAATAAAAAAAGCCGCGTAGTTGAAGAAGACCATAAAATAGTCTTACCAATTGGCAGAAGGTAGATATACCATTGACGCCCCCACTACTGTCTTCAGCTTCTTCTGATGTGATTCGTGCCATCGCTGTGTCATGGCCTTTATGGAAGAACTGACCCCTCCATGACATTGTCCTGTCTTGTGCCTGAACAATTAACTCCTCGTTCACTAATTTCTGTCTGAGTGATATGACAGTGCAATCAATAGTGTGACCACGCTTGGGCCACTGTGGCTACCCAGCACGTTGTGAGTAATTTCAGAAAAAGAGGGGGGGGCGGCAAAATTGTCACCATCGCGGCAAGACAGCCATCTTGCTGTATCATCTCATCTCATCTCATCTCAGTCATATTGTTATTATTACATATATTATATGATAAAAAAGGCATCTCAGAAGGTAGAAATAAGTCAGTTGATCGGCCGTGGATTCTATAATCACCAATGAAGGCCTGACACTAGGATAGGGTTTACTCCTAACTGCAAATTTGCTTGTGTCTTCCAGAAACTGACTCCCTTCTAGATGTCTCAGCTGGGTCCTCTGCGCTTCAACTCAAAAGACACCTGCTCCAGGCCTAGGGTCAACAGTAGTGATGAAAGTACAGGGAGTTGACGATGTGCAGCCGGATCCAGAGAGCAAGCACGGCAATTCCAACGCATCCTTCATCACTCCAAGTATGGTGAGTTGACCTCAAGAGGCTTGCGGACTGAGAGTGGTGTGGACTTGGTACCTTCCAAGATTCGGGTTGCGTACGTCCCCCCCTTTCTTACGGTTGGACCAAGGATCTCCCTGTATGCAATGGCAGTGGCTGATTTCCCCCCTAAGACATACAGTGCCTACCAAGGGGACCTTTCTTGTTGCCGATGGCGCCCCGGGTATCCTACAACTTGGTGGAAATGTGTACCACATCACAAGCACAGCTACATGGATGGAGACACTCAGATAAGTAAAACTGTATCAATTCCTTCAATTACCCTTTACGGTTGTGTCCAGGGTTAACTTGTTGAGTAATAATGTCTCAGATTTATACCCATGTCTGTGTCGTTCCAGCGATTACTAGTCTGCTATGGGAGTTACCACAAGGCCGAGATTCCCGCCTCCATATGTTGGTACTGTGGCATGAATTGAAACAGGTTTAAGATTTGGGAATCAAATATCAAACATTTATAAACAATGTTTCTATTTGTTACCAAATCAAACCTGTTTCAATTTGATTGACCCTCCCTCCGTCCCCTCATGCCGGCCTTAAACACTACAGGTCTCGGTAATTTCAATGAGAATAGAGGACGAGAATGGTTTGAGCAGAGCCTTTATAGTAATGCAGCTGGAATTAGATGGGAGAGCTCTCCTAGGGGCGGACAACTCTCCGCTAGGGGAGCTAACTTTTAGTTTTAACTTCCGTTTTCTACGTTGTATCATCTTCCTGACGGAGATTGAATGGCATGAATTGAAACAGGTTTGATTTGGTAACAAATAGAAACATTGTTTATAAATGTTTGATATTTCTTTGTGTCAGTAGATAAATTAGGGGGACACAATGTGTCACATATCAAAATGTAGGTCAAGGTCACTGTGACCCCAAAATCATGAAATTGTTAAAAATCATGATTTTTTGAGTCCATTGAGAAATTACAGGTAGCCGTTTTGTCATGTACATGTACCAAAATTTAGATCCAGGTCAATAGTCAAGATCACTGCAACACCAGAATCAAGGTCAAAGGTCAGTGTGACCTAAAAATCAGGAAGTCATTAAAAATTACTAATTTTTGGTGAGTGGATTCAATAGGGGGAAATGAAGTGTCGCATACCAAAAATTAGGTCGAGGTCACTGTGACTCCAAAATCATGAAATTATTAAAAATATCATTTTTTGTCAGTAGATACATTATGGGGACACGATGTGTCACATACCAAAATATAGGCCAAGGTCACTGTGACTCCAAAATCGTGATATTGTTAAAAATCATGATTTTTTGTGTCCACAGAAATTACAGGGAGATGGTTTGTCATGTACCAAAATTAAGGTCAAGGTCAATAGTCAAGGTCACTGTGACTCCACGAAATAATAATAATATCCTGTTTCTCCACAAAAACAGCTTTCAGAAAATATATAATATGATAAAATTGGTCAACAGCTTGTCGAGTAATTAAGCAAGAAGATAAGAGGTGTATATTGAGCCTTTGGCTAGGTCTCCCGCTACCTTAAACAACCTTGAAATTTGGACCAATGTAATTCCAGATATACGGGCGTATATTGAAGCCCCTTGGGCTCTTGTTAATTTATGTAAAATCGTTGATCTATATATCCTTTGATACTGTTCAAGTGGCCAGTATGATACTTGGTATACCTCATCGATACATCGAGAGACAAGTAATGACTGCCGATTTCTCTGATTGGACGGAAACCTTGGGGTCCGTTTCTAATTGCAAAGATTATTTTTAATAATCTGTATATTTGCCACTTGACTGCTTGGTTTTCCCCGACGTCTTCAAAGTAGTACAGTTCAAATTGAATACATTATAAATGGCTGGCGCTCAAAGCCGAGGGGTTTCCAGATGCGCAGCTTTGTATTTTTTACTGAAATGACACTTACTTTACTTGTTGAAAAAGGACGGAGGTAGGTAGCCATATTGTTCAGGTTAATGGTCTAACCTGTCGAATGTTCAGTACTATAAACAGTGTGTGTGACAGTTAAGATCGACAGTTGCAGATCATTTTATTGCTTGGCGAATGATTCGTCCATAATTAATCTTTTGCATAGGTTTCTATTGGGTTCTCATGAAAGGTCTATTTCTCCAGAAGTGAACGAACCAAAAAAATGGTGATATATTCTTAAAATTTTCACGATATTTCAGCCTCGTTAACACTCCCAAAAATGCAGTGGTAAGTGTGAAAAAATAATGAAATGTGAAAGTACCGCTTTAAGTGTACATCTTGCGTGTTCGCAAAGCGACCTGATTGCTAGATCCCATAGATCGTTCACTGGACTGAAGTACCTCGACAAAGACAAATTGTCAGCATTCCATGATTACCCTCGTTCACTGGTCTTGGCCACCGAGGGAGTTTGATTCAACCTGTCACATTGTCTGGCTCGACTGGTAGGAAAGGAAGACCTTAAAATCTGCTTAAAATCTCTCGGAGTAGCCCGCTTTGAACTGCATTTATTGGCTCGTGACATCACCATCACTGGGATTACAGGCTTGGACATTGTGTGCCCGCATATGGCGTATACATATCTCGCTTAGTAGCATTTGCTAGATCCTGTGTTAAATGTGACGATTTTAATCAACGTCACAAAACATTGGTGCAGAAACTTAAAAAACGGCTATTCCACCAAGCGCCTACACTCAAAGTTTCTCAAATTTGGCGATACATATCGCATGCTGATAGCAAAATACGAACGTAGCGTGCAAGATCTATGGCGCTACGTTTTGTAACTTGTGTCTAATTCCGCTTAACCCGGGGCTAGGGGCCGTATGAACCCATGTACTTCAAGATCCTCATGGTACTCATATGAACAGTCACAATCAAAGCGTGACTGAGATACATCATTCTTTAGATGACGACTTTACAACGAATATTATGGATTATGAATACTGATCAGCGATACGGATTTGATATTTTTGGAACATCATGATGTCTTGCGGCATCACTGAAAACTGTTGACCGCTTCTCTCTTGCAGGAAACAAGCCTATGTTTATGTATACTATGATTGTCTTTTTGAATTTGGTGCTAATACTGTTATATGGAAAATGGAATAGGTCTTTGGATTATGGACGCGGATATTCTCTAATGGACGACGGCTGGATTATGAATGACGGACTAGACGCTTGTAATTCTGGATTGTCAGAGTACATTCTAGGACAGGTGAAGTATTAAATTCACTTTGGTAAGCAAAGCTGCATTTCACTCACATACACAAGTCTGTCAAAGGAATCGCATGTCAAGAATGTCGGCAGCAATGGTAGGTTAAACATAACATACATACAGCATTGGTAAACATGACCAAAAAAGTACAGGCCAATGGTCCTCTTGACATCCTGACCAAGTCACCTTCAGACAGAATGGACATCGGGTTCACAGCAGGCCACATTTGTTTCTTGACTTAAGTCTGCTCATCAAGCTTCTGTGGCAGTGAGGCCTCGGGGCCGGCAATCCTATTTAGCTCGTTGGTAGTTGAAGAGCGGCCCTTCGTCACAGTTCAGTTGTAACAGAACAGATCTAATGCTTTTATAATGCTGTCCCACTGAAATATCATGCCGTAAGCAGACATGACACCCCACTCAGTCACATTATACTGACACCGAGCGAACCTCTTAATGCTGTGCGCAAGTGAGGAGGCATTGGGTCTACTATAGGAGGAAAATATGTCATATTCTCAGATTTACTGTCATGCTTTTGAGAGTAGAACTTCAACTCACCCCACCATTTTGAACATTCTACAATTATATGACCGTAGATTTAACCAACAAAATCGATTGATGTGTTTTGTTGGTTGCCTAGCCACGTTGGCAACAAAGGAAATACTGAAGCTGATGAAATGGCTAAGGCAACCCTAGATAATGAGGTTGATCCTGTTGGAATCCCATATATCGATTTCAGACCCTCTATCTTTGCTTATGTGAGAAAGCTTATTCATTATTTATGGGCTATATTCATCTGAGTAGCCAGAAACTTTTCGATCAGGCCATGATCAGGCGATGTGGAATTGGCCATACCCAATCAACTCCCAAACATGTACTAAAAAAGGAACCAAGGTGTATTCCATGCCACGAAGATCTCACATTGAAACTTATTCTGATCGACTGTATAGATTTTAAGATTATAAGAGATTCTTTTATCAAGCAGCTACTATGGAAGATCTTTTTAGTCTGGTAAAAGAAGACTGTATATTACGTTATTTGAGAGAAATCTGTTTGTTGTATAACTTTTAATGTAAGTACTTGTTGTTGTTTTTTGGTTTGTTGTATTGATTACTTCTGGATTGCTGGGTTGTTTTTGTTGGAATACTTGGAATTTTGTTTGATCATCGCTGTATAGCTGAAATATTGCTGAATGCGACGTTAACCATAATTCTCTCTCTCTCACTGGTCCGAGGATATCACCGTTCATCCACCCATCTACTACGGAGAAAGAGCCCAATCTCCAGCAGGCTTAATGCACCCCACAGGGTTTAATGATGGACCAGTACTGACTGATGGCAGCCCGGGTCTTCAATTTGGGTTTGGTCGAAGTCTGTGGTCAGTGGTATTATTTCTGTAACTCGGACAGCACCCTGGAGGTGGAATCTGTTTGACCACACTGTTTGGCTGGTGCTGAATGTAAAAATCGTAGACTCCGAGAATCAGTAGCTAGTGGCCCAGCTGTCCCTCAGGCGCATTAGCTACCAATGGTATGTGTGCAACATAATTTTTCGGCCGAATAGGTAATGCTGAAAGTACTTTACAAAGTACATAGTGACCAGAAATTCTTGTCTAGTCACACAGTAGGCACGTTCAGTTTGAACAACACTCTGTTGGCCACAGCCTTTTCTTCTCCGTTGATCAACTGGAACAGCACGCCCCCAATACCGAAATTCCTGGCATTGTTGTCCAGGACAAAAGGCTGCCAGAAATCTGGCATCATCAACATAGGGGTAGTCCGCTTCTGTCTCGGGTAGTCAAATGTTTTTTGGGCTGCATCATCCCACATAAATACCTTCTTCTGTTCTGTCAGTCGGTGTAGAGGAGCTGTTATGGTAGCAAAGTCTATAAAACGCTGATAGTACCCACAGATACCGAGAAAACCTCGGACTGTGTGTGACAAATCTGTTGGCCAGTGTCGTACGGGCTGGATTTTCTCGGGATCAGTACCAGTCCCTTCCTGTGTCAGTACATGACACAGGTAGAGGACCTGCCGCTTGATGCTGACTTCAGTTTCAGGCCGTGCTGTTGCAATCTCTGGAAAAATTTCTCCAGCCAGAGGATCATCTCCTTAAGGGTACGTCCGAAAACTATTATGTCGTCAGGATCGACTAAGCAGGTCTCATAAAGGAGACCTTCCAATACAGCCTCCATTAGCCGTTCGTCGTGATATGACTGAAATATAGTTGAAAGCGACGTTAAATCATATTCACTCACTCACTCGAAGGTTCCAGGGGCGTTACAAAGCCTGAATGGCATGTCACAGAATTGGTATAGGCCCCGGGCGGTTGTAAAGGTGGTTTTACATCTGTCCTTCGGAGTCCAGTCGACCTGCTAGTAGCCTGAAATCAGGTCGAGTGTGCTCCACCTGAAGGCTCCAGAGAGAAAATCCATGGAGTCGTCGATTCTCAGCAAGCGATAGGCATGTTTCTCCCCATCACTTTGTTAATGACCTGGTAATCGGCGCAAGAATGCATCCTTATTCCTCCCCAAAACAACTAGGATGGAACCCATTGGATGGCTCGATTACCCCTCGCTTCAGCATGTCCTCGACCTGGTCATCTATTATCTCACTTGTACAAAGTGGTGAGTGGATACCCTACGGGGAGACGATGTGTCGCGTATCAAAATGAAGGTCAAGGTCAAAGGTCACTGGCCTAAAAAACAGGAAATCACTGAAGTGCTTCGTGTTCGGTCTATATCTTTGAACGTTTTTTATCCACAGTTACAATTTTTTGTAAGTGGATACGCTAGGTGGAGACGATGTGTCGCGTACCAAAATTGAGGTGGAGGTCAAAGGTCACTGTTGCCTAAAATCAGGAAATCATTCATCATGGACAGTTTTCTATCTACAGTTCTAATTTTTGGTGAGTGGATGCCCTAGGGAGGAATGATGTGCTGCATACAAAATGTACGTCGAGGTCAGAGGTCAAAGGTCAATGTGACCGAAAAATCAGGAAATCATTAAAAATTTCTAATATTTTGTGAGTGGATTCAATAGGGGGAAATGAAGTGTCGCATACCAAAATATAGGTCAAGGTCGAAGGTCAAATGTCACTGTGACCCAAAAATCAGGAAAGTATTAAAAATAACATTTCTTTGTGTCAGTAGATAAATTAGGGGGACACAATGTGTCACATATCAAAATGTAGGTCAAGGTCAAAGGTCAAGGTCACTGTGACCCCAAAATCATGAAATTGTTAAAAATCATGATTTGTTGAGTCCATTGAGAAATTACAGGTAGCCGTTTTGTCATGTACCTGTACCAAAATTTAGATCCAGGTCAATAGTCAAGATCACTGCAACACCAGAATCAAGGTCAAAGGTCAGTGTGACCTAAAAATCAGGAAATCATTAAAAATTACTAATTTTTGGTGAGTGGATTCAATAGGAGGAAATGAAGTGTCGCATACCAAAAATTAGGTCGAGGTCACTGTGACTCCAAAATCATGAAATTATTAAAAATATCATTTTTTGTCAGTAGATACATTATGGGGACACGATGTGTCACATACCAAAATATAGGCCAAGGTCACTGTGACTCCAAAATCGTGAAATTGTTAAAAATCATGATTTTTTGTGTCCACTGAGAAATTGACTCCAAAATCGTGAAATTGTTAAAAATCATGATTTTTTGTGTCCACTGAGAAATTACAGGGAGATGGTTTGTCATGTACCAAAATTAAGGTCAAGGTCAATAGTCAAGGTCACTGTGACTCCAGAATCAAGAAATCTTTGAAAATTACTTTTTTGTGTGTCAGTAGATACATTAGGGGGACATGATGTGTCACGTACCAAAATGTAGGTCAAGGCAGAACGTCAAGGTCACTGTGACCCTCAAAATCATGAAATTCATAAAAATCATGATTTTTTGTGTCCATTGATACATTGATGGAAGACAATGTGTCGTGTACCATAATTTAGGTCAAGGTCAAAGGTCAAGGTCACTTTGACCCCAAAATCAAGAAATCAGTAAGTCACATTTCCATATGCCTGTCGAAGACAAGGTCATGAATGCGATGTTGCATTCTGTCCATTCATTCATTAACATTTGTTGTCCATGCGATATCTCTAGTCTCAAGGTATGGAATGGTATCAAATACCTTACTCGCATGGCGAAGAGGACCCATACATCAATTTGTCAAAGGTCAAGGTCACAGTACCCCAAAACTGAATCCAGTTTAGCTGACTGTGTTAGGTTGGAATATTCAGAGTTCTCTCCCCTACATGTATATGGCATTTGTCCTGCAGAGTTGTCTCTCGTGTTTGAAACAGCTACATTTAGTTAAACTTTTGTGAAATAAAAACCATACATTTACTAATTTAATGGGGAGAGGGGTCCTTTATGAACTTCTTACCTGTTTATTAACTCAAGAACAAAGGTTTACTTCATCTCTTTCTTCTTCATTCATGAAAAATTCTCTCGCCTGAAAGAAATCCATTTGCAGGAAAACTACTATTTTCTTGTGTTTGACTATTGTCGATTTCAGTGTGGGATATGTGAGCTCTCGGTTCTTGCTCCAAATAGTTTCCAAGAGTTGAGCTCATTTTTAGTTTATCATTCAATTTTAGATGTGATATATGTTCCGTTCTCAGAAGCACAAAATTGTAGACCTTTCTCTGGATTGCTAGCTACCAATTGGAATCCAGGCTATTAAACAACCTTGAAATTTGGACCAATGTAATTCCAGATATACGGGCGTATATTGAAGCCCCTTGGGCTCTTGTTAATTTATGTAAAATCGTTGATCTATATATCCTTTGATACTGTTCAAGTGGCCAGTATGATACTTGGTATACCTCATCGATACATCTAGAGACAAGTAATGACTGCCGATTTCTCTGATTGGACGGAAACCTTGGGGTCCGTTTCTAATTGCAAAGATTATTTTTAATAATCTGTATATTTGCCACTTGACTGCTTGGTTTTCCCCGACGTCTTCAAAGTAGTACAGTTCAAATTGAATACATTATAAATGGCTAGCGCTCAAAGCCGAGGGGTTTCCAGATGCGCAGATTTGTATTTTTTACTGAAATGACACTTACTTTACTTGTTGAAAAAGGACGGAGGTAGGTAGCCATATTGTTCAGGTTAATGTTCTAACCTGTCGAATGTTCAGTACTATAAACAGTGTGTGTGACAGTTAAGATCGACAGTTGCAGATCATTTTATTGCTTGGCGAATGATTCGTCCATAATTAATCTTTTGCATAGGTTTCTATTGGGTTCTCATGAAAGGTCTATTTCTCCAGAAGTGAACGAACCAAAAAAAATGGTGATATATTCTTAAAATTTTTACGATATTTCAGCCTCGTTAACACTCCCAAAAATGCAGTGGTAAGTGTGAAAAAATAATGAAATGTGAAAGTACCGCTTTAAGTGTACATCTTGCGTGTTCGCAAGGCGACCTGATTGCTAGATCCCATAGATCGTCCACTGGACCGAAGTACCTCGACAAAGACAAATTGTCAGCATTCCATGATTACCCTCGTTCACTGGTCTTTGCCACCGAGGGAGTTTGATTCAACCTGTCACATTGTCTGGCTCGACTGGTAGGAAAGGAAGACCTTAAAATCTGCTTAAAATCTCTCGGAGTAGCCCGCTTTGAACTGCATTTATTGGCTCATGACATCACCATTTCCCCAAATGGAGTCGAGGAAGACAAACACGGTCACTTCTCCCGCTTCACCTGATCGCTGGAGATAATTCCACTGGGATTACAGGCTTGGACACTGTGTGTCTTCTGGATTGTCAGAGTACATTCTAGGACAGGTTAAGTATTAAATTGACTTTGGTAAGCAAAGCTGCATTTTACTCACATACACAAGTCTGTTTTATTATCAAAGGAATCGCATGTCAAGAATGTCGGCAGCAATGGTAGGTTAAACATAACATACATACAGCATTGGTAAACATGACCAAAAAAGTACAGGCCAATGGTCCTCTTGACATCCTGACCAAGTCACCTTCAGACAAAATGGACATCGGGTTCACAGCAGGCCACATTTGTTTCTTGACTCAAGTCTGCTCATCAAGCTTCTGTGGCAGTGAGGCCTCGGGGCCGGCAATCCTATTTAGCTCGTGGTAGTTGCAGAGCGGCCCTTCGTCACAGTTCAGTTGTAACAGCGCAGATCTAATGCTTTTATAATGCTGTCCCACTGAAATATCATGCCGTAAGCAGACATGACACCCCACTCAGTCACATTATACTGACACCGAGCGAACCTCTTAATGCTGAGCGCAAGTGAGGAAGCATTGGGTCTACTATAGGAGGAAAATATGTCATATTCTCAGATTTACTGTCATGCTTTTGAGAGTAGAACTTCAACTCACCCCACCATTTTGAACATTCTACAATTATATGACCGTAGATTTAACCAACAAAATCGATTGATGTGTTTTGTTGGTTGCCTAGCCACGTTGGCAACAAAGGAAATACTGAAGCTGATGAAATGGCTAAGGCAACCCTAGATAATGAGGTTGATCCTGTTGGAATCCCATATAGCGATTTCAGACCCTCTATCTTTGCTTATTCATTATTTATGGGCTATATTCATCTGAGTAGCCAGAAACTTTTCGATCAGGCCATGATCAGGCGATGTGGAATTGGCCATACCCAATCAACTCCCAAACATTTACTAAACATGAGGCACCAGAGGTGCTACAACTCCTCAGCCCATGAACAGTCTAGACCACGATGTTTTTATGGGTGTAGAAGTTTGAATGCATAGCGAAATGCAAACCCAAGCCACAACTCAAACAGATGAACGAATGGATACACTGACACAATGACGGACGGACAATCGGAATCCAGTATACCCCCTACTATGTACAGGGGTATAAAAAGATGTATAAAGATGTATATTACAGCATTAGGTTATCACTGATGTATGGAGATGTACACTACAGAAGTTATCGCACTGATGTTTAGAGATGTATATTACAGCAGTAAGTTATTGCACTGATATAGAGAGATGTACATTACAGAAGTTGTCGCGTCGATTTATGGAGATGTATATTACAGTAGTAAGTTATCGCACTGATGTATGGAGATGTATAGTACAGCAGTAAGTTTTCGCATTGATGTATGGAGATGTATATTACAGAAGTTGTCGCATTGATGTATGGAGTGGGTGAGTGAGTTAATCAAATTTAACTTCGCTTTCAACAATATTTCAGCTATATCACGACAAACCAACTAAGCACCACCCAGCCCAGTTGTGTTCCAGCAGCATTGATGTATGGAGATGTATATTACAGCAGTTGTCTCATTGATGTATGAAGATGTTCATTACAGCATTAAGTTGTTGCACTGATGTATGGACATGGACATTACAAAAGTTGTCGCATTGATGTATAAAGATGTGCATTACAGCAGTAAGTTGTTGCACTGATGTATGGAGATGTACAGTACTGAAGTTATTGCACTGAAGTTCGGGCCAAATTATCTAAGTGCACATTGTATGCGTGTGACGGTTTTGGCCGTGATGCAGGATCTATCAGTGCGATCAGTGCTGGTAAATATACTTCCAGACAAGGGTTATAAATTTACATAATCAAATTAAAGCAATTCCAGTAATTTTGGGGTATCGATAGGACAGCTATTCAATGCCAGGTTGGACTTTATTGATGAGTACGACAAGGGGCACCAAGGCCAACAGGTTATTGTGTCAGTTTGACAGTGGCCTTGAGGGTGTAGGTATGTCAACATACCCTTGCAACACATGGGACCTAAATTAACTAGGCCCATGGGCATATATAGAAAGGTGGCTCAGAAGATATAAACGCTGTTGCTTGATTGAGGATTGGGACAGATACAATCCATGAACTACATGTATTCTTTGCTTCATCTAGATTTTATTGCACTGTACTTCTATTTGTGAATTAGTATTTTATAATTTATGGCTCACAGGAAAAATAGTTTTTAACTGATTGTGATACTCAAGTATCATTTTCAGAGACTATCGATTGACTGTCTACAATAGTGGAGATGGTAAAACTCAAAAGAATAGCTGCTTCCTGAGTAGCAGATTTCTACCCCAGAGTTTCAATTCAAAATAGTATTTATTTGTTTGAAAAGCCCCCCAAAAAACACACGAAAAACTGGCCATAATACCAAGCTGATCCGTATGTAGTGGTACAACTATTTTACATACACCCGATACTGGCACTGAATGAAAGTATTAGAACACAGGAGTGCATGAAACAACAAGTGGCAAGACATCCATCTCAGAATATTTCAGTTCTCAGACATGTCAGATAGTATTATTTCTAAGTTTAAGTTCAATTGATTCATTAATTTCACTACATACATGTACATATCTTCCTAACACCAATCCATATGATGACCTAGCTTTAGCTTCACTCTTCATCAGAAACTGACCCTGCATAGATACATGTACAGCCCCTACAGCTATGGTAGGGCAGCTCTTTACACATGTACATGTTACTACCTCCTGAACTGTATTTCTCTGAGCTGAGGTCAATCTTTGGAAGAGTGACCATAGCAGGCTTCCATACTTTAGTGCGTATTAATCTGATATGTTGAAGGAAAACAATTAACGGAGTATTATTTAATACAGGTAAGGGATCAAGTGCATGCTAAGTGAATATATAGAGGCCTACAAAGCCTGTCAATCACTGAAGGATAACTATTCTGGTCTTAGAAAGAATAAACAATGTGGAACTATTTTTATACGTGTACTGCGGACAACCCTAAAATCAGAAATTTTCTAGATCCCATAATAAAGGTGAGTCACCTTTCTAAAAAGTTGTTTGTTTGGGGTAACAGTCCCTGGTCAGTGAGAACAGGTTAGTCGGTCGAAAGTTTTTTTTTTTTTTTTTATTGGTCAGTCAGTTCACTGTCTGTCTCACATTACGATGGGATGGGATTTTCAACAAAATATCGGAGCCAGTTTATCTCAAAGCATTGAAATTCTTCACTGCATTTTTATTCTGAAATTTCAAGAAAATTTATTCAGAATCCAAAAATCTCCAATACCTCGCATGTTACATGTTATTTTCATAGCGCCTAGTCACAATGGTACAACAGTGCAAGCCCAATGTCATTCTGCTTTGAAAAAACAAAACAAAGAGATATCGCGTTCACAAGATGGTTGGGATGGAAGGACGGCATGAGGGACGGAAGGACGTTATGAGGGATGGAAGGACGGATGGGTAGCTAGTGATGTAAAGTCACCCTCCATATTTGAAGTTGATCGGCTGAATTGTTCTCGAGATATCGCGTTCACAACATAGTTGGGATGGATGGAATCTAAGATGGCTGATAGTGGCCATCTTGGATAACGCAGTTTGATGAAAAACAATTCCAGTCATCTTCTTATTGATGTGAAGTCACTCCCCAGATTTGAAGTCGATCGGTTGAATTGTTCTCGAGATATCATGTTCATAACATTTTGGCGATGGATGGAATCTAAGATGGCTGACGGTGGCCATCTTGGTTAACGCAGTTTGGTGAAAATCAATTCCAGTCATCTTCTTATTGATGTGAAGTCACCCCCTAAATTTGAAGTCGATCGGTTGAATTGTTCTCGAGATATCGTGTTCACAACATTTTGAGGATGGATGGAATCTAAGATCCCAAGTTTGAAGTAGATCGGTTGAATTGTTCTTGAGATATCTCGTTAACAATATAGTCGACGGCGGCCATCTTGGTTAATGCAGTTTGGTGAGAAACAATTCCAGTCATCTTCTTATTGATGTGAAGTCACTCCCCAGATTTGAAGTCGGTCGGTTGAATTGTTCTCGAGATATCGTGTTCATAACATTTTGGAGATGGATGGAATCTAAGATGGCCGACGGCGGCCATCTTGGATAACGCAGTTTGGTGAAAAACAATTCCAGCCATGTTCTCACTGATGTCAAGTCACCCCCCAAGTTTGAAGTCAATCGGTTGAACTGTTCTCGAGATATCGCGTTCACAACATTTTTGGGATGGTTGAAATCTAAGATGGTCGACGGCGGCCATCTTGGATAACGCAGTTTGGTGAAAAACAATTCCAGCCATGTTCTCACTGATGTCAAGTCACCCCCCAAGTTTGAAGTTGATGAGTTGAATTGTTCTCGAGATATCGCGTTCACAACATGGTTGGGACGGATGGACGGACGGGTAGCATTTCCAAGTTCCCCTCCCACTTACGTGGCGGGGGACAATAACTGACCATCAACAAGCCCCTGTGAGACAATAGTTCCAAAAAATAAAAATTTATGAATCGGGTATTCCTCGTAGTTAATGACAAAAAAGTTACTGCTTTTTGGTATGACGGCCAAATATATATGCCCTATAATGCAGTAGAAATTTATCCCAAAATATCATGTCAAGGATGCCGCAAGAACCACTGATAAGCGTAACTTGTCGTTGATGTTGTTGTTGTTTAACTCCAGGCCTGTCTGATTGACCGTCGGCTCCACCAGTCCACACTGCCGTCTTCGCTTAGACAGCTACCTCTCTTCCCTCCATATTTCTAAAAATTATAGCCAAAATGTATGACTTCTCTCGACGTAACTCGGTATCAAATAGACAACGAATGATAATTAAAAAACGTTATCACAGATCACCTGTTGTTACCGGCCCGTTGTTACCACTTCAACTGGCCGCTGCCGTTGTTGTCTCCAATTTTCAATTCCTGCCTTTGCTTTGCGCTCCCGCGATGGACGTACATCAATCAGAAAAGAGACAAATATTTATTCTCGATAACTATACCGTACTGCAAACGTGCTTGAAGAGTTCACCCCATTGGCAACCTGAGTTGAATCCTAATCCGTTCTTATTTATTCGGCACAGTGGCCATTTACGGTTCTTCTTCCTGACAAAAACCTTTTTTTTTCTGGCGTTGGGAACCCTCGTGTTACTTTGCCATGTTACAAATTTTGAGGACTCCCGATTGTCACTTAGTCCGGGAAATCAGGGAGACTGTTCCCATGAGTTTTCGAACTGTAAACATTTCATTTTCTTCCACAGATTTAGGGAACAAAAAATATATATATATACATTTTTTTTTAAGTTTTAAGTCTCGGATATACATGTACACCTTTTTAATTTAAGCCCAGCTGTGAAGGGGAGTGGTTCATTGAGTTCTATGATATGATAATTAAGCCCTCTTAATAAAGCCCAGTGTCTGGTGTAACACTTTCTAGCCAAATGCACAAATAAATCAGATATTTATCTGGATAAATCAGATATTTATCGGGAATTATTCTGGATGCTAGAACTTGGGTCGGTGTTTCCGTTTGGTTTAAATGATAATGTCAGTGGGTTCGGCAATGCTACAAACCGCCGTTCAAATATATCCAACATTACCCAACTATTTAAACCCCATCAACGGAGACAACGCAGCCATGGTTGGCGAAAGTTTAATAGTTCGATGATTCACGATCATATCACTTTAAATTACTTAGTGGGTTTAACTAACGCACCCAATAGTATACATAGCTTACGTACAGTTCTGTATGCGTTACCTCTGAGAGCTTTAAATCAAATAGCCAGAGATATACAGCAATCTGCGTCTTCAGGAAATATAATACCATCCAAAATCAGTAAAGTATGTCAAGATATAGCGTATTTTCGGTTGTATCGTCCAGTGAACATAATCGAAACATCTCAAGATCGGCTTTTCTTGAAACTCAACTACTTAGATAAAGGACTGGACATCATTAATTTACCTCGAATCCTGAATGATCCAGAGGTACGCAACGCTGTACCAAACTATTTTAAGTTCACAGAACCTCCTTGCATTTCATATAAGTATACTAAATCTATAGCCACCAAAATATTCAATTACTCCAATGCTGTCAAGGAGTTTGACTGGAACTTATACACGTCAGGAGGCTATAGTTGTGATTGTGAATTGTCGAACTTTATCTATACACCATGCAAACATATTGTGACTGGTGACCTTGATGTGGTGAGTGATAAGGATCTGAAATTACTCCTGATGAAAGGACCTAAATATAGAGAGCCAAGAAGAATAAATCTGAAGGCGGACCAGAAGATAGTCCTGTCTGCATTAGAACAGTACGTTATTGATTGGTCTAAGCGAGAAAAAGTTGAACCTACAGTACTCGCTGATTGGCTGGACCTCACCAAGAGCAAGGTCGTTGAAACAATCCGCCATATTGACAGAAGTACTCTTCCCCAAGCAAAACAAGTACTGAGAAACCTCAATTCGCAAGAAGTTCTAGCAAATCTCCAGAGTAAATTCGTCATAGTCCCAGCAGACAAAGCTCCGAATAATATAATATTCATATGTAAATATTACTATTACCAGGTGCTGGTTAAAGAATTGAGTGTAGATATATCTTCATCAAATACATCTACTTACTCCCAAACTGCATTTACTCTGGAAGATTTATTTAACAATCACAAAAAGTTTCTCAGAGAAAGAGGTATTTGTCTTCCAACCAATCATAGCGACATACCAAAAATATACTGGACTCCCAAAATGCATAAATCACCATACAAAGCTAGATTCATAGCTGGTTCTAGAAGCTGCACCACCAAGCTTCTTTCAACCCTATTGACGAGGGCCCTTCAGGAGGTAAAAGCATTTTGGGAAAGGTATTGCGCCACTATTTTCAAGAACTCTGGCGTTGAATGTATGTGGATATTGAAAAACTCAAAATGTCTTACGGAAGAACTTGATGCTAAAGGTCACATACCGTACAGACATGTATCCACATGGGATTTCTCGACTCTCTATACTACAATCCCTCATCAGGACCTTATTGACCGTCTAAGTTCATTAATAGTATCTGTGTTCAAGAAAACTGATCGTAGATATATTAATGTCGGAAGCCATAAAGCATTCTTTAGCTCGACTACATACAAGAGATATCATTCATGGGATGTTTCTTTGTTTATAGAGTTGCTTGAATTTCTCATTAAAAATATCTATGTGAAATTTGGCAACACAATATATCAGCAGCATATAGGTATTCCAATGGGTACTAATTGTGCACCCCTGTTGGCTGACCTGTATCTGTTCTCTTATGAATATGACTATATGCTGGCGCTTTCAAAAACCGATCCACTCAAAGCCCGTTCCTTCTCATTCACCAAACGCTATATAGACGATCTTCTCGCTGTGGATAATCGCTATATAAATGACGCAGTGAAGGATATATATCCACCTTCACTGGATTTGAAGGAAACTACAGATAGCCCTACAGGCACATCTTATTTAGATCTCTATCTCTATAAAAATGAAGCGGGCATTCTCTCTCGTCGACTTTATGACAAAAGAGATGATTACAATTTCGACATCGTAAACTATCCCTTTCTGGATAGTAATATTCCAGTGGGACCTGCATATGGCGTATACATATCTCGCTTAGTAGCATTTGCTAGATCCTGTGTTAAATGTGATGATTTTAATCAACGTCACAAAACATTGTTGCAGAAACTTATAAAACAGGGCTATTCCACCAAGCGCCTCCACTCAAAGTTTCTCAAATTTGGCGATACATATCGCATGCTGATAGCAAAATACGAACGTAGCGTGCAAGATCTATGGCGCTACGTTTCGTAACTTGTGTCTAATTCCGCTTAACCCGGGGCTAGGGGCCGTATGAGCCCATGTACTTCAAGATCCTCATGGTACTCATATGAACAGTCACAATCAAAGCGTGACTGAGGTACATCATTTTTAGATGACGACTCTATAACGAATATTATGGATTAAGAATACTGATCAGCGATACGGATTTGATATTTTTGGAACATCATGATGTCTTGCCGGCATCATTGAAAACTGTTGACCGCTTCTCTCTTGCAGGAAACAAGCCTATGTTTATGTATACTATGATTGTCTTTTTGAATTTGGTGCTAATACTGTTATGTGGAAAATGGAATAGGTCTTTGGATTATGGACGCGGATATTCTCTAATGGACGACGGCTGGATTATGAATGACGGACTAGACGCTTGTAATTTTAACCTGTGTATGCCTGGATTCTGTTGGTGGACAAGTTGTCCCCGAGGCCGGGCCCCTGCACACCCAACAAACATAATGAGCACAACTAAAAGAAAAAATATGAAGACAGACCCGAGGAACCTTAGTGCAGGTTTCTCGGCCGAGTCTCTAATAGTTCGAAATGCACTAAGACCTTTTTCAATCCAAATGACAGATATATTTCTGACAGCAAAGCAAGGCCACGACATCAAACCTTGCAATATTGCGCTTGATGATTGTTTAGCACCGAATTCTACATGTAATAATTTCAAAATTTCTAAGTGTGGACACCGTGGATGTCTCACGTGTCCACTCTTTAATACTTCAGCTTCATTTAGTTCCGCGTTAACTGGTAACTCATATTCTGTTAACTCGTATGTTGATCTTAGTTGTTCTACTACAAACTGTATTTACTTAGTTTCCTGTAAGAAGTGTGGTCAACAGTATGTTGGCAAGACCACCCAAAGACTCCATCTTAGGGTGAACGGTCACAGAAAATCCGTTAGGAAAAAGCAATTGCTTATAGGTAGGCATTTTTCTGGACCCGACCATGGCTGGGATAACTTTAGTATTCAGATCATAGACGTCGTCTATCCATCTACTAAGGATTCCCCCTTTGGATTTGAGAGAAAAATCCGAGAGCGGGAATTATTCTGGATGCTAGAACTTGGGTCGGTGTTTCCGTTTGGTTTAAATGATAATGTCAGTGGGTTCGGCAATGCTACAAACCGCCGTTCAAATATATCCAACATTACCCAACTATTTAAACCCCATCAACGGAGACAACGCAGCCATGGTTGGCGAAAGTTTAATAGTTCGATGATTCACGATCATATCACTTTAAATTACTTATGGGTTTAACTAACGCACCCAATAGTATACATAGCTTACGTACAGTTCTGTATGCGTTACCTCTGAGAGCTTTAAATCAAATAGCCAGAGATATACAGCAATCTGCGTCTTCAGGAAATATAATGCCATCAAAAATCAGTAAAGTATGTCAAGATATAGCGTATTTTCTGTTGTATCGTCCAGTGAACATAATCGAAACATCTCAAGATCGACTTTTCTTGAAACTCAACTACTTAGATAAAGGACTGGACATCATTAATTTACCTCGAATCCTGAATGATTCAGAGGTACGCAACGCTGTACCAAACTATTTCAAGTTCACAGAACCTCCTTGCATTTCATATAAGTATACTAAATCTATAGCCACCAAAATATTCAATTACTCCAATGCTGTCAAGGGGTTTGACTGGAACTTATACACGTCAGGAGGCTATAGTTGTGATTGTGAATTGTCGAACTTTATCTATACACCATGCAAACATATTGTGACTGGTGACCTTGATGTGGTGAGTGATAGGGATCTGAAATTACTCCTGATGAAAGGACCTAAATATAGAGCCAAGAAGAATAAATCTGAGAGGCGGACCAGAAGATAGTCTGACTGCATTAGAACAGTACGTTATTGATTGGTCTAAGCGAGAAAAAGTTGAACCTACAGTACTCGCTGATTGGCTGGACCTCACCAAGAGCAAGGTCGTTGGGAAACAATCCGCCATATTGACAGAAGCACTCTTCCCCAAACAAAACAAGTACTGAGAAACCTCAATTCGCAAGAAGTTCTAGCAAATCTCAGAGTAAATTAGGTCATAGTCCCAGCAGACAAAGCTCGAATAATATAATATTCATATGTAAATATTACTATTACCAGGTGCTGGTTAAAGAATTGAGTGTAGACATATCATCATCAAATCCGTCTACTTACTCTCAAACTGCATTTACTCTGGAAGATTTATTTAACAATCACAAAACGTTTCTCAGGGAAAGAGGTATTTGTCTTCCAACCAATCATATCGACATACCAAAAGTATACTGAACTCCCAAAATGCATAAATGATCATACAAAGCTAGATTCATAGCTGGTTCTAGAAGCTGCACCACCAAGCTTCTTTCAACCCTATTGACGAGGGGCCCTTCAGGAGGTAAAAGCATTTTGGGAAAGGTATTGCGCCACTATTTCTAAGAACTCTGGCGTTGAATGTATGTGGATATTGAAAAACTCAAAATGTCTTACGGAAGAACTTGATGCTAAAGGTCACATACCGTACAGACATGTATCCACATGGGATTTCTCGACTCTCTATACTACAATCCCTCGTCAGGACCTTATTGACCGTCTAAGTTCATTAATAGTATCTGTGTTCAAGAAAACTGATCGTAGATATATTAATGTCGGAAGCCATAAAGCATTCTTTAGCTCGACTACATACAGAAGATATCATTCATGGGATGTTTCTTTGTTTATAGAGTTGCTTGAATTTCTCATTAAAAATATCTATGTGAAATTTGGCAACACAATATATCAGCAGCATATAGGTATTCCAATGGGTACTAATTGTGCACCCCTGTTGTCTGACCTGTATCTGTTCTCTTATGAATATGACTATATGCTGGCGCTTTCAAAAACCGATCCACTCAAAGCCCGTTCCTTCTCATTCACCAAACGCTATATAGACGATCTTCTCGCTGTGGATAATCGCTATATAAATGACGCAGTGAAAGGATATATATCCACCTTCACTGGATTTGAAGGAAACTACAGATAACCCTACAGGTATATCTTATTTAGATCTCTATCTCTATAAAAATGAAGCGGGCATTCTCTCTCGTCGACTTTATGACAAAAGAGATGATTACAATTTCGACATCGTAAACTATCCCTTTCTGGGTAGTAATATTCCAGTGGGACCTGCATATGGCGTATACATATCTCGCTTAGTAGCGTTTGCTAGATCCTGTGTTAAATGTGATGATTTTAATCAACGTCACAAAACATTGTTGCAGAAACTTATAAAACAGGGCTATTCCGCCAAGCGCCTCCACTCAAAGTTTCTCAAATTTGGCGTCATATCGCATGCTGATAGCAAAATACGAACGTAGCGTGCAAGATCTATGGCGCTACGTTTCGTAACTTGTGTCTAATTCCGCTTAACCCGGGACTAGGGGCCGTATGAACCCATGTACTTCAAGATCCTCAAGGTACTCATATGAACAGTCACAATCAAAGCGTGACTGAGATACATCATTCTTTAGATGACGACTTTACAACGAATATTATGGATTAGAATACTGATCAGCGATACGGATTTGATATTTTTGGAACATCATGATGTCTTGCCGGCATCATTGAAAACTGTTGACCGCTTCTCTCTTGCAGGAAACAAGCCTATGTTTATGTATACTATGATTGTCTTTTTGAATTTGGTGCTAATCCTGTTATATGGAATATGGAATAGGTCTTTGGATTATGGACGCGGATATTCTCTAATGGACGACGGCTGGATTATGAATGACGGACTAGACGCTTGTAATTTTAACCTGTGTATGCCTGGATTCTGCTGATGGACAAGTTGTCCCCGAGGCCGGGCCCCTGCACACCCAACAAACATAATGAGCACAACTAAAAGAAAAATATGAAGACAGACCCGAGGAACCTTAGTGCAGGTTTCTCGGCCGAGTCTCTAATAGTTCGAAATGCACTAAGACCTTTTCAATCCAAATGACAGATATATTTCTGACAGCAAAGCAAGGCCACGACATCAAACCTTGCAATATTGCGCTTGATGATTGTTTAGCACCGAATTCTACATGTAATAATTTCAAAATTTCTAAGTGTGGACATCGTGGATGTCTCACGTGTCCACTCTTTAATACGTCAGCTTCATTTGGTTCCGCGTTAACTGGTAACTCATATTCTGTTAACTCGTATGTTGATCTTAATTGTTCTACTACAAACTGTATTTATTTAGTTTCCTGTAAGAAGTGTGGTCAACAGTATGTTGGCAAGACCACCCAAAGATTCCATCTTAGGGTGAACGGTCATAGAAAATCCGTTAGGAAAAAACAATTGCCCATAGGTAAGCATTTTCTGGACCCGACCATGGCTGGGATAACTTTAGCATTCGGATCATAGACGTCGTCTATCCATCTACCAAGGATTCCCCTTTGGATTTGAGAGAAAAATCCGAGAGCGGGAATTATTCTGGATGCTAGAACTTGGGTCGGTGTTTCCGTTTGGTTTAAATGATAATGTCAGTGGGTTCGGCAATGCTACAAACCGCCGTTCAAATATATCCAACATTACCCAACTATTTAAACCCCATCAACGGAGACAACGCAGCCATGATTGGCGAAAGTTTAATAGTTCGATGATTCACGATCATATCACTTTAAATTACTTAGTGGGTTTAACTAACGCACCCAATAGTATACATAGCTTACGTACAGTTTTGTATGCGTTACCTCTGAGAGCTTTAAATCAAATAGCCAGAGATATACAGCAATCTGCGTCTTCAGGAAATATAATACCATCCAAAATCAGTAAAGTATGTCAAGATATAGCGTATTTTCGGTTGTATCGTCCAGTGAGCATAATCGAAACATCTCAAAATCGGCTTTTCTTGAAACTCAACTACTTAGATAAAGGACTGGACATCATTAATTTACCTCGAATCCTGAATGATCCAGAGGTACGCAACGCTGTACCAAACTATTTCAAGTTCACAGAACCTCCTTGCATTTCATATAAGTATACTAAATCTATAGCCACCCAAATATTCAATTACTCCAATGCTGTCAAGGAGTTTGACTGGAACTTATACACATCAGGAGGCTATAGTTGTGATTGTGAATTGTCGAACTTTATCTATACACCATGCAAACATATTGTGACTGGTGACCTTGATGTGGTGAGTGATAAGGATCTGAAATTACTCCTGATGAAAGGACCTAAATATAGAGAGCCAAGAAGAATAAATCTGAAGGCGGACCAGAAGATAGTCCTGACTGCATTAGAACAGTACGTTATTGATTGGTCTAAGCGAGAAAAAGTTGAACCTACAGTACTCGCTGATTGGCTGGACCTCACCAAGAGCAAGGTCGTTGAAACAATCCGCCATATTGACAGAAGCACTCTTCCCCAAACAAAACAAGTACTCAGAAACCTCAATTCGCAAGAAGTTCTAGCAAATCTCCAGAGTAAATTCGTCATAGTCCCAGCAGACAAAGCTCCGAATAATATAATATTCATATGTAAATATTACTATTACCAGGTGCTGGTTAAAGAATTGAGTGTAGACATATCTTCATCAAATACGTCTACTTACTCCCAAACTGCATTTACTCTGGAAGATTTATTTAACAATCACAAAAAGTTTCTCAGAGAAAGAGGTATTTGTCTTCCAACCAATCATAGCGACATACCAAAAATATACTGGACTCCCAAAATGCATAAATCACCATACAAAGCTAGATTCATAGCTGGTTCTAGAAGCTGCACCACCAAGCTTCTTTCAACCCTATTGACGAGGGCCCTTCAGGAGGTAAAAGCATTTTGGGAAAGGTAATTGCGCCACTATTTTCAAGAACTCGGGCGTTGAATGTATGTGGATATTGAAAAACTCAAAATGTCTTACGGAAGAACTTGATGCTAAAGGTCACATACCGTACAGACGTGTATCCACATGGGATTTCTCGACTCTCTATACTACAATCCCTCATCAGGACCTTATTGACCGTATAAGTTCATTAATAGTATCTGTGTTCAAGAAAACTGATCGTAGATATATTAATGTCGGAAGCCATAAAGCATTCTTTAGCTACATACAAGAGATATCATTCATGGGATGTTTCTTTGTTTATAGAGTTGCTTGAATTTCTCATTAAATATCTATGTGAAATTTGGCAACACAATATATCAGCAGCATATAGGTATTCCAATGGGTACTAATTGTGCACCCCTGTTGGCTGACCTGTATCTGTTTTCTTATGAATATGACTATATGCTGGCGCTTTCAAAAATCGATCCACTCAAAGCCCGTTCCTTCTCATTCACCAAACGCTATATAGACGATCTTCTCGCTGTGGATAATCGCTATATAAATGACGCAGTGAAGGATATATATCCACCTTCACTGGATTTGAAGGAAACTACAGATAGCCCTACAGGCACATCTTATTTAGATCTCTATCTCTATAAAAATGAAGCGGGCATTCTCTCTCGTCGACTTTATGACAAAAGAGATGATTACAATTTCGACATCGTAAACTATCCCTTTCTGGATAGTAATATTCCAGTGGGACCTGCATATGGCGTATACATATCTCGCTTAGTAGCATTTGCTAGATCCTGTGTTAAATGTGATGATTTTAATCAACGTCACAAAACATTGTTGCAGAAACTTATAAAACAGGGCTATTCCACCAAGCGCCTCCACTCAAAGTTTCTCAAATTTGGCGATACATATCGCATGCTGATAGCAAAATACGAACGTAGCGTGCAAGATCTATGGCGCTACGTTTCGTAACTTGTGTCTAATTCCGCTTAACCCGGGGCTAGGGGCCGTATGAACCCATGTACTTCAAGATCCTCATGGTACTCATATGAACAGTCACAATCAAAGCGTGACTGAGGTACATCATTTTTAGATGACGACTCTATAACGAATATTATGGATTAAGAATACTGATCAGCGATACGGATTTGATATTTTGGAACATCATGATGTCTTGCCGGCATCATTGAAAATGTTGACCGCTTCTCTCTTGCAGGAAACAAGCCTATGTTCATGTATACTTTGTCTTTTTGAATTTGGTGCTAATACTGTTATATGGAAATGGAATAGGTCTTTGGATTATGGACGCGGATATTCTCTAATGGACGACGGCTGGATTATGAATGACGGACTAGACGCTTGTAATTAATACCATGTTGCTGATTTTAAAATGTGGGTGTTGACTGTCACTGTAATAGTAAGAAGCTCCAAAGAAGTAAAACTGCTGGATCTACATTAGATCTAAGTAATGTGTTCATACATTCCATATGAATGAGTCACTGGCAATGACGTACTACTGAATATGCAAATGAGACCTGCACTACACTGAATGAACCAATGGCAGACATACAACTTTACTATGGAGCTCTTGATAGGCTACATGCCAGTAAGGGTATGTAAATCAGTATGAAAGTAGGCCTAATGTATGCATACTTGGAGATAGATCCCTTTTTAGAAGACTGGAAAATGGTAGAAAAATAAAAAAAAATTAATGACCGGTTAGACCTGAAAGTTTCAAAGGCACAAGTAAAACATAAAAGGATCATAACCTGTAAGTTTCAAGAACTTCCTTGAAATAGTTTTCGAGATACGGCTCGGACAGACGGACAGACACACTGCTAGGGCCACAACAATACTCCTGAGCCCATAGGGTTGAGGAGTAAAAAGGAACCAAGGTGTATTCCATGCCACGAAGATCTCACATTGAAACTTATTCTGATCGACTGTATAGATTTTAAGATTATAAGATTATAAAAATCGTAGACTCCGAGAATTATTTTAAGATTATAAAAATCGTAGACTCCGAGAATCCGTAACTAGTGGGCCAGCTGCCCCTCAGGCGCATTAGCTACCAATGGTATGTGTGCAACATAATTTTTCGGCCGAATAGGTAATGCTGAAAGTACTTTACAAAGTACATAGTGACCAGAAATTCTTGTTTAGTCACACAGTAGGCACGTTCAGTTTGAACAACACTCTGTTGGCCACAGCCTTTTCTTCTCCGTTGATCAACTGGAACAGCACGCCCCCAATACCGAAATTCCTGGCATTGTCCAGGACAAAAGGCTGCCAGAAATCTGGCATTATCAACATAGGGGTAGTCCGCTTCTGTCTCGGGTAGTCAAATGTTTTTTGGGCTGCATCATCCCACATAAATACCTTCTTCTGTTCTGTCAGTCGGTGTAGAGGAGCTGTTATGGTAGCAAAGTCTATAAAACGCTGATAGTACCCACAGATACCGAGAAAACCTCGGACTGTGTGTGACAAATCTGTTGGCCAGTGTCGTACGGGCTGGATTTTCTCAGGATCAGTACCAGTCCCTTCCTGTGTCAGTACATGACACAGGTAGAGGACCTGCCGCTTGATGCTGACTTCAGTTTCAGGCCGTGCTGTTGCAATCTCTGGAAAAATTTCTCCAGCCAGAGGATCATCTCCTTAAGGGTACGTCCGAAAACTATTATGTCGTCAGGATCGACTAAGCAGGTCTCATAAAGGAGACCTTCCAATACAGCCTCCATTAGCCGTTCGTCGTGATATGACTGAAATATAGTTGAAAGCGACGTTAAATCATATTCACTCACTCACTCGAAGGTTCCAGGGGCGTTACAAAGCCTGAATGTCATGTCACAGAATTGGTATAGGCCCCGGGCGGTTGTAAAGGTGGTTTTACATCTGTCCTTCGGAGTCAAGTCGACCTGCCAGTAGCCTGAAATCAGGTCGAGTGTGCTCCACCTGCAGGCTCCAGAGAGAAAATCCAGGGAGTCGTCGATTCTCAGCAAGCGATAGGCATGTTTCTCCCCATCACTTTGTTAATGACCTGGTAATCGACGCAAGAATGCATCCTTATTCCTCCCCAAAACAACTAGGATGGAACCCATTGGATGGCTCGATTACCCCTCGCTTCAGCATGTCCTCGACCTGGTCATCTATTATCTCACATGTAGAAAGAGGTGGACATCATTGAGGAATCCCGTCTTTATGTGGTATTGCTCGGCCAATGACTGTCATCTTTAGCAAAGAAGTGTGTAGAGCGGGTAACTAAGTCTTCTATGGCCAAAGCTCGTTCGACTTTTAACCCCTCACTCGACTGTTGTACTAAGGCCTGTAAATGCTGCACGCGCCTAGCAGTCAGCACCGTTTTGTTCATCTTCTCCGAAGCCGGATTGCCTTGATTCAGAGGCAATGTGGTTGGCAGTTCCAAATTATCAACTACCTCTGCCTCGACCATGTACTATGGCAGGGTCAGTGGACAAGTTGAGGAATCACAGGATAACTTCCATGATCAGGCAAACTTCACCACCATTGCTCCAGTTCTCTGTTTAAACTCGGGTACATTTTCCACCGTTTCGATATCTTCAGATAAGACTCCTCGGACTGTTCCCATCACCACGGCCTCGGCTGATATGATAAAAGTCGCAGTTACAGATACACTATGGCAGTCGCAGCTCCCCACAACCTCGCACTGGATATGTCGACCGCCGTACTTCACCCCGTGATTTGCTTCACTTCATAGCGGCATAGATGTACCATCTGCCTTATGGGTGGATGTAAAAGCTGGACTTCATGTAACCACGGATTCCATTTTAGTCAGGAGATACAGTCCCGCCTCATGAAGAGTATTCACTGTAGGAGGTGTTAGTAGAGGTTTCGACGGCCTTGGAGTTTGATTATCATCTGGTTCACGCCACTCTAGACAATTCACTCACTAATGGACATCCTTCCCGCATGACCATAATCCTGTTGTTCGATCATCACTGCTGTATGATTGTCCGCGCCAACGTCCACATCCCTGGTATTATTGTGACCATTGCTGTGTGTTGTGCTTAATTTGCTCCATTAACTACTATCTCAACTATTGATTCTCCGTTTCGCCCTCTTCCATTGAGGCGGCTACATGGTTATTCTTCCCCGCAGCAGTTGACTGGGCTGTAAGCCAGTGTTTCCGTTGCTGAGAGGCCTTGAATGCTTCCACTTCCACAGCCACTTGAACCGCAGTATCCATGTCTTAGGTTTTATCTGACTCGTTAATACTTGCTGTGCTGAACCTCGTAAAGCGACAGCCAGGTATTGATCCTGCTGCTGGTATTTCCACCGATTTATAATGGCACAATAACCAGACTGGACCAATCTTGCCATGGCGTGGTACCATTATAGTTAGCGGTCATCACAATGCTGCCTTTGGCTGTCCAGGTTCCCCCATTGCGGTTGACTTCTATAATGGCTGATCCCAAGTCGCTGTAGGTGGTTCATCCATGCATTTCGTTGCGGCCCTGCTCTGTCCTGGTTACGGATTTAGTTCGACCCTGCCGTAGCGTGTCTGCGGGTCTAAGCTTCTTGCGAGTCACTAGAGCTTCAGTGTTTCAGTACCGGGGACATCTGTCTTATCATGGCGTTCACAGACGTGCATAATGCGTTAATGGTAATTCGCTGGTCTTCTACCGCTCATCCCGGGTGGTGTTCGAGGGCTGCTCATCCACTGGCTCAGGGCTCCTACCAGTCAAAAGATCTTTGACAGCCGCCTCTGCTGAAGGTCGTAGCATCAAGTCAGTCGGTGGTGCCAGCAGCACCGATCCCAACTCCTGTCTGGACAAATCAAGAAGATTTTCATAAGCTAGATTTGCTGTAGCAGATCGCCCGGACCTACTCCTCTCCCCGTCCCAAGTCACCTCTGAGGACCCAGCGTCGTGGGGAATTTCCTTTAGACTCTGTTCCCTTTATACACTGAGGCAGCGGCTCCTGGTTGTAACTCGGTGCTGAAATCCCAAGTTATATTCATGGTTGTCAGATCTGGATTCATTCCGTCCCCAAGGCCTGGTCTCCTTTCCATCGTATCACAGGTGTTGGCCATCCCATCACTGCCACCAGTTCAAACGTGGGAGTACCGTTTAAATTGCGGATTTAAGAGTGCGCGAGGTCGCCTGATAGCTAGACCCCCCTGGAACGTCCGCAGACCTGAAGTAACTCGACAAATTGTCAGGCCTCTATGCACTGGTCTTGGCCAACGAGGGAGTTCGTTTCAAAAGGTCACCTTGTCTGGATCGAGGAAGTATAGTCAGGGCTGTTAGGGATTTTTGGTTCACATTCTTCCAAAAGCACCACATTTGGTCCATATGTCGCCCATACCATACTATTTCGATTTTTGACGGGCGCCCCCTAGGACCGCCATATTCGGCGAAATTCAATATGGTCGCCACCCGGGTTAGAGATCAATCGTAGTTAAATAACTAAATGGCTAGAAATGTGAATAATAGCACTTTTTAGTGGTTTTGGGGGTCGGAGAATGCGATTGTGATCTTATTTCAACGATTTGAGGTCAAGGTAAGCCTTTAAGGTCACCCTAAAGGGCATTTTGGGGACAAATTCGCCATTATCAGTGGTTTTGGGGCAAGATATATAAACTGCCTCATTCTATTGGTTTCCAGGGTTGAGTAACCCGAATCTGGCCTTATTTTGGCGATTCGGGGCAATATTTCATTTGAGAGTCGCGATAGAGGTCATCCGAACCAGAGGTCAATTGTAGGTATAACACCAAAAGAACCACAAATAATACCATAGAGGTTTGTGGCATTCTCCGATTCTGATCTTATTTTGAAGATTTGAGGTCAACCCATTTTGGGGTCAAAGGTCAAAGATCAACAGTTACCACTAAGAACAATCGAACGAAGATTATTCAGGACCAAATTATATTAAAATACTTCGGAGATGACATCTGCTGACAAAATGCTATAACTATGCCGCTACGCCGCTATGTGTATTTAAATGTTCGAAATACAATTCAAAGACCGCTTTAGCAACAATATACCAATGATTATTAGTACCTATACCGTCTGGCTTGCGCTATCAAGAAACAAGAAGTCGGGTCGCACCCAGTAAGGCTGTGGAAGAGGGGTAATGCCAAGGATTTGACGGACCGAGATCGGAAAAAATGGTATGGACTGAATGTCACAATATTTCGAAGTCCACCAAGAGTTCCGATAGACCGAGGGTCTCCAAAGACCGGACATCGCTGTCCATCGTACGAACATAGGCTGTTGTATGACCCTCCTCCGTGGCATGTGCTAGATGCAGGAGGCCCCTGGTGTCCGCCTCGGAATGGTTGCACGGTTGAAGTATTGTGAGGTCACAACGCCTGTTGAAGAACACGGACTCAAAACGGGTACACAGAAGGAGCTTTCCGCTCATGTCAGTCTTGGAGATCTGTGTGCTGATGAATGAGAACGGCTTCTTTTTGTTAACATTTTTTAAGAAGCCGCTGATCCATTCATACTTCGGGGTTCAGGACAAAGTATTGTGGCATTCCAGTCCAAACCATCTGTTCCGATCTTGGTCCGTCAAAATCCGTGGCACTACCTCTCTCTCACAGCTTAACGGGGTGCAAGACGACTTCACAGTTTCTTGGATGTGGCAAAAAGACCGCCTGGGCAGCCTGTACAAGCATATCGGACCCCACCGACACACTAGTGGCTCTCACGCATGATCCTGACACTCTCGAGTCCGTGCATATGGAGCTTATAGAACGCTTCATCGTACTAATGTACAGCAAGGGATGTGGTGCAGCCGGTGTCAATGAGGCCAAGCATCACCTCTTCACTACTGCAACCAGATTGCTGGAAAACATCCCACCTCCCAAGCCGCGCTTTTGCAGCATGTGAAGCGAGTGCTGCTGCAAGCGAGTTTCTACTTGAGTCGCTTCACTCCAGCAGGAAATCCCTGACTTCAGTGATTGGAGCTGGCACAAAGATTGCACCAGTACATGGCAACCGCTATGGACCACTCTCAGCGACACTTCTATGGCATATGCCATTCTCATGCGCTGAGGCTGCAGACTCAAGGCATGCACGGGAAGGTGCAAATGCAACTGTGCCGATGTCCGATACACGACCCTCTGCAAATGCGAAGGCGGGTGCGTTAATAACGAGGGCGGTGATGGCAAGTATTATTTATTGCTGGCGAGCGCAAGCCAGAAGGCATAGGTAGTAAAAGTAATCATTGGTATACTGTTGCTCAAGCGGTCTTTGTTTTGTATTTTGAACATTTAAATGCACGAAGCGGCATAATTATAGCATTTTGCCAGCAGATGTCATCTCCGAAGTATTTTAGTAACATTTCTTCCTGAATAATCTTGTTTCGATTGTTTTTAGTAGCAACTGTTGATCTTTGACCTTTAATTCTCAAATGAGGTGACCATGACCTCAAATCGTCAAAATAAGGTCAGAATCCAATTCTCCGATGCCACAAAGCCCTATGGTATTATTTGTGATTCTAGCCCTTTTGGTGTTTCCTATAATTGACCTCCGGTTGATCTCTGTTTCGGGTGACCTCTGTCGTGAACCTCACATGCAATATTGCCCCAAATTGTCAAAATATGGCCAGATTCGGGTTACTCAATCCCGAAAATCGATAAAATGAGTTAGTTTGTATATCTCCATTAAAAACCACTAAAAATGAGGAATTTGACCCCAAAATGACCTTTAGGGTGACCTTAACCTCAAATCGTTGAAATAAGATCAGAATCAGATTCCCCGACACCGATAACCACTAAAAAGTTGTTTATTCATGATTCTAGCCATTTTATTGTTTTAAATACGATTGAGCTCTAACCCGGGTGGCGGCCATAATGAATTTCGCCAATATGGCGGCCCCAGGGGGCGACTACCTTGGCGCCCGTCAAAAATCGAAAAGGTATTGTATGGGCGACATATGGGCCAAATTTGGTGCTTTTGGAAGAATCTGAACCAAACAGTCCCTTTTATGCCCTAACATCCCGGACTAGTAGGGAAAGAAGACTGTGACATCTTCTTATGCACTCTACGAGTAACCCATTTAGAACTGGTTTTATGACATCGAAACGTCACCACTGAGTTTTCGTCGGGCATTTTAGGTTAGTTTCTCTGGGTATTCTTGCATTTATCAGGTTGCCCATGTCGAGGCGTTTACTCCACCAGACGTCCACGATGCTCATTCATTAATATCAAATGAGTTGCTTGAGCTGATCTGTCATCACACCTTCCGAGCTAGCGTATCTAATTACGCTTAAGCCGGTGCTAGAGTCCGTGTGGATACTTCATAGTCTCCACATGAACATCTGCAATAAAAGCGCGGCTTAGATACCAAGGCTACGTCCGACAATCCACCATATTCTTGGGTCTGAACGTTAGGTGCAGAGGGATGCTTTCCTATAGAGCCATACTGTTTGTTTCTAGTCGCCAGACGTCGTCAATTTTTCCCACCTCTTGCATATTGCTACAATTTTAGATGACCTTAATTGTATTTCATGGCATTGTCTGTCTCCTGGATTCTCAGGGTACATTCTAGGAAAGTTTTGTGTTTAATTCACTCTGGTAAGCAAGACGCACGCCATTTTACTCACGTACACACAAGTCCGTTTAATTGTCAACGGTATTGTTTTGATGCCGTACTCTGGCCCTCCTCAGCTGTAATGCATATTGTTATGTTGTGTAGATACAGTAGTAAATTTTCTTTAGCGTGGCAAGCTGTTGGCAGTAATTTGTAAACATGTTTATCATTTGACAATGACATCATTCTGCACCTGTTTATTCTATTTATTTTTCGCATAGAACTATAGAGAAAGGATACATGTATAGAGTATGATGCATGGAAGGCACTAGTACTGTGAACAATATTTCATGAAGTTCTAGAAAGTTCCGGAAGTTCCGTATTGTTCTCTGTGTGACATCAGCAAAGGAGAGAGAATTATTCAGCTTGTGTCCAGACAGTGATACAAGAGTGTCATATCCAGCTTGTGATTTGAATTATACGGTCTGTAATGATATAAGTTGTCTTATAGCCATCTCATCGTGCGAGATCCGCGTGAAACTAGTTCAACTTTTGGATTGTCGACAAGTGTTTTCATGCAAAAATGTGAGTGGAATTACTGGTTTTTGGAGATTCTGTGTAATTTCACTGTCAACACTGTTGGGAGATTCTCAAAGTGTTGTTCCTCGGTTCGCGTTACAGAATCTGGACTTGGAGGTCGATTGGTACTGGAATAAGACTGCTTATTGAGTGTTTTTGTAAATTAATTTTAGCGAAACAAGTAACTTTGAATCTCAAGTATTTATAGGAAAGGAAACCTGTTCATAAATGATTTAGAGGAGTTGAGCTGAGTTAAAAATATAAGCCAGCCACTCAAATGTTAGTGTGAGAGCATTTGAATGTAGAAAGTGTAGGGAATGCGAGTGAGAGAAGGACGACGGGCCAGTGCCGTTGAAGCGTGGATACTGTTAGTATACCTCAATTCCCAGGCCCTCCGAATCCACAGACGATTACCAAGGCATCGGGAGACCAGGTCGTGTACCAAGACACGACTGACACGAGAGGTCAAAACAGCTCGGGACTAGTGGAAGACCTGGGATAGGAAGTCAGTGGCCGGATTTGACCACGAAAGAGCCAGTCTTGTCGAGACTGTGGCTACCAGGGCTGCTCGCGTCTTAGACATGGTTCTTGTAAATATTTGTATATGTGTTTCTGTTACATTGGACTCCTACTTAAAGATCAGGGATATTATTTCTCTTCAAGAATTGTACGCTACCTCGATCGAACACCCTCGTTGACCAAGATCAGTGGACGAGTGTGTATGGTTGGACATCCCTGCCACAATTCGTCATTTAGAGGATGCCTGTAAATAATATATACCATGGTATAAAATGCCAAGCCTGTCATAATTCGTATTTACAGGTTGCCTGTAATTATTTTGTACCATGGTATAAACTATCAATCCTGCCATAATTCGTATTTACAGGGTGCCTGTAATTATTTTGTAACATGGCATAAAATCGCCAAACCTGCCACAATTCGTATTTACAGGATAGCTGTAAATAATATATACCATGGTATAAAATGCCAAGCCTGCCATAATTCGTATTTACAGGACGCATGTAACTATTTTGTACCATGGTATAAAATCGCCAAGCTTGCCATAATTCCTATTTACAGGATGCCTGTAATTCATTTAGTCGTAAGTCGTAAATTTACGCCTTCTTATTATTTCCATCAATGATATGCGCTTTACAAATTAGGTGCCGGGCTTTATCATTTGCGTACACTTCGCCATCCATAAGATGGCTTGCGAATCGTGTGTCTCCATTATTGCGGAGCGATATCCGGTACTTTACCGGATTCTGTTCGGCCTTCATCCGGCGGAGAACAGACTCGAAAAATCTGATAAATTACAGGTTTTCATACCACTTCTGAAACAGATATTGCCTGGGCTTACAAAATATATAGGTATGTATAACTTTCGTATCATCCAAGAGGTGTGGTGGATCTGAAATTTTGAACAAGTAGTTCATCACATGACTCGAAAATGGCGAGTTACGTTGGGGTTCAACCTCCCCACAGCGCATGCTCCATTTCGCAGGCTCCAATAACATCCCTGCCTCCAATAGCGGAAGTTGACCTTTACTACGTTGCTATGACGTATAGGGGAAACCAACCAACGCACGGTTCAGTTTGAATCCGACCAAACGACTCCTTTAAGTGTTGCACATGAGCGAACTACTTTTCATATGCTCTGTCCAGATAAACAGGGGAAATTATCTCCAGATAATTCTTGTTAACGCTAGGTCAACGGAGGTATTATGCAGACTTGAAAAGTAATCAAAATTTTCGTTAAACATCTATTTTACTATATATGATGTCACTTCCGGCGATGTGCGCGAAGGCCCCGAATCCGGTCCAAAAATCTGACTGGTGGCTGGGGTGTTATTAGACCCCCAGCGAGGTGGTTGGTTGGGGTTACGTCGGTAGACTTTAGCTGATTGGCTGACGAAGTCAGGTGGTATTGATTTATGGAAATTCCCTCTAGCAGTTGCCGAAAGTAGGCTGAACATGGATACACACGATCCCAGGGTCAGTCTTACCGCGTATAGATGACCGAGATGGTTACAGGTTGGGGCTTTATGCAACCTCCAAACAGGGTTATCTCCCCTTCTGCCAGTCGATCGACCCTGCCCTCAATCAATTTACATATAGCCATGTACCAAAACATCATGTCACAAAACCTGAATTTTACCAGCCAAAAACAGTCCTTATCCACATACTAAATACAAGGATATATCATTTTGCAGATGTGAATGTGCGGGACCATTTGATTCTGACAAAACAAACAAACCGACCGTTAGCCTTCATGTAGGCCAAATGTTGTTGTTGTTGTAAAGAGATGAACAGTTATTTAATAGACCATTTCAAACCGAATAAATCCGAAGGTAAAACTGTATTGACGGAAGCTCACGAGTTCAGAGATCGTCTGACCAATGGAATGCTCGGATTCTGGAAGCAAAATAACCCGGATGATTCTGAAGTCTGTAGGCAAAATGGGGAATCTTGTTCCCACTGTTTACCATTTATTACCTCCACACTGAAGAGCTCTTACGAGTGGACAACTGAAGTTATGGAGGTGTACATAGTAAATTTTGGTGTATTTGATATAAGAGTGGGAATAATGTAACCTCTACGCAATGGTAGTTTCCTTTATCCCATTACAAAACGACGAATTATTGTATTATACTGGCTAGTAGGTGTGAAGGTAAAATCGTCAAATAGCAGGAAGAGTACCCGTTTTGCACATATACACACGCCATGTTTCCTTCCCAGCGCACCCTCAAAAACACCGCAGCCACAACCTGAAGTGCCTAACGTGAAATAGATCTCTAAACTTAGGTCAAAATATATTATAATATGAATGAAACATTCTTTTTTTTTCACAAATCTGGGGTGCACTCGAAGAAAACTAGTTTATTAGGGAACGGAAGTTGTCATTTTAGTGAGTATACTTATTTTGTTGACTTACCGGACAAACCCATTTTGTGGCAGTGAATGATTAGTGATGAAAAAATGGCGGTAAATCTGCTTCCAGATTTCGATTGGTTACCAGAGATCACATGGTCTTGCGCCATGTGACTTGTGTCGTCGCTACGCTACACGGAATTTGCCGAGCTCTGTGAAAAGGTCTATTACCCGTAGTCACCGAATGTTGGTTGTCTTTTGTCTGCCCAGATGTGCTGCAGTGGATTAATTCTGGTTAATTCAAGTTGTTGCGATACATAGCAGTTCGGATAATCTCGCACTTTTAATCTCCGACAAACGCTACATAGCTTGGTGAAGACTCACTGTGCGGAGACTGCCAGGGCGTTTTTTTCGCCCTGTATAATTTACTGAGGGCAGGGTCGATCGACTGGCAGGAGGGGGGATAACCCTGTTTGCAGGTTGCGTAAAACCCGGCACCAAATTTGTAAAAGCGCATATCATTGAAAATAATAAGAAGGTGTAAATTTACGACTTACGGCTAAATGAATTACAGGCATCTTGTAAATACGAATTATGGCAGGCTTGGCATTTTATACCATGGTACAAAATAATTACAGGCACCCTGTAAATACGAATTATGGCAGGCTTGGTATTTTATACCATGGTATATATTATTTACAGGCATCCTGTAAATGACGAATTGTGGCAGGGACGGCCAACCATAAGTGTGTACACGGTAGCCTGACGATGTGTCTTTTACGGCCAACCATAAGTGTGTACACTGTAAAAACGGCCAATTTCAGGGAGTAAATGTTCAACCTGTTATCAGTTCAACGTTGAACCAATTTTTAATGACAGTAAACGTTTACCCGGAATCTGGTTGAACGTTTTCAGTTCGAATTCAAGCATATATTGATACTTGCATGGAGGTAAACGTTGAACCTGTTATTGGTTCTTCTTTCAACCTATAACTGGTTCTACGTATAACCACATGATACTAGCTTGGGCGTAAACGTTGAACCTATTATTGGTTCTACGTTCAACCTATAACTGGTTATACGTTCAACCACATGAAACTCCGTGCATGGTAAAACGACACCAACATGACCGAAACAATGGGATATGAATGTCTGAGAACAGGGAGTAATTTTCTTATTAATATTAAGTTAAATTCTGCAGACTTTTCCAAATAAACCATGTGGTTATGCTTAAAACTGAATGTCCAAGTCGTTAATAACGCGTGTCGATTTGGGAAACTTCGCTGTTATGCACTTATTTTGATGGCATATTACTATTTTCGCTCATAAAATAGCCTATCAACAGTCAGAAACAATCATAGAAGTTATCAAAAATGAAAGACGTATTACTGTTGTGTGGGTCAAAATTATTCTCGACCGAGTATACGTTCAACTGTTTTTCGGTTCAACGTATTTCCCGCCCTCGTTATTGTTTTTCCCGCGGTGGTCGTCCAAAGAACCACTTTTTGGTTCAACGTTCAACTGGACTATGGTTCAACTGGTCATCGGTTATCGTCCTTCGTTTTATGAAGCGCCACCTACTGGATTGCAGTGTGAGGAGGAGAGAGAACGTGTGGTGTTGTTGGCAGCTTAACAATGAACATTACTCGTCCCGTTACATCTGTTTTCTGGTAAGTAATATGGACAAACAATTGTTTGAACTGAATACGTTACGCACAGATATCTCGTCCCCGTTGCTTTCGCTTTATGTTTTGAAATCGAAGCTGTGTCGAAAACTGGGCTATGCTTCATTGTTCATTCTCCGTTCATTTATTCATTGCGTGAAAGAATTTTGCTGTCTGTTGTCTGTTTTAATATGTCATTGATATAATTTACTGTTACCACTTGGCGGTATTTTGCAATTTCCAATCACTTATTACATTTAGCATGTCGTTTTTCCATACCAGTTGTGGATGAGTGCAATCTAAGGCCCTTACAGGCTATATAATTTCCTATGTATTTCCAAAAAAGAATTAATTAAACTGTCACTATATCTGCATAGGTCAACAGCTATATACATATGGATACCAGTAATTATCAGCCGCGTTGTCCACAAAAATACTTGCAATACGCTTTGTGGCTTGTTGAACTCTAAGGTCCTTGCAAACTAATATGCATTAATCTCCTATTCCAAAAAAAATTCCTATGCATGTTATAATCCTATAATAATTCAAAACATCTATTAACATTCAGTCACCCCTCAATTTTGCCTGAAATTCTAATCAGTCCAATGAATTTATAATAGTTACATAATGTTGTAAGACTGTATCAAATGTTGGCAACATTTTGTGTCCAATGGGGTAATATCATGTCAACATTGTGTAACTGTTTATCCAGTGATCAAGTGAGAAGTGTGAGAAGTCCAGCTGCCCTAGTGCCTGATCGACGAAGAAGTCATTTTGATGTTTATGAAATACACCATGATGGATGACAAGTAGTACCGGTAAGTGAATACATTACAAGGACACAATCAAAGGAAATTTGAGAAGTCATTGATAAGACTTGATAAATGATACATCATAACTGTACCATGTATTACCACATAACCCCCCACCCCCAGCATGCCCACTACATAACCCCCCCCCCCCCCACCATGCCCACTACACACACATCCAGTTAGGGGGGAGGGGGGGTGTCAAGAGGCAAATGGATGAGATTTACAAACATGCAACATAGGGTGGTAGCTACCAAATTAGTATACTATAATATCCATGTTAGTAATTATGATTTTTTTTTCCAATCCAGATAAGGGGGCATGGTGGTAAAGTGTGTGTGGGGGGAAGGAGGGGGGGGGGGTGGTGAAAATATATACTATTTTTATGTGGCAAGACCATGTGGGATTGATTTCATGAGATATTCCCGAGGCAGGTGGTGGCATGAGAAATTGCCAGGGGTTGCGAGGGGCCGAGTGAGTGAGTGCTTGTCATGAAAATCGGGATATTTCCCCCAACCTTTATGAATAAATTAGTTATATTAGATCTTACTCCATTTAATATTTTCTCCTACAGAAAGTGTAACAGGGAGAAGGTCAGAAAGAAGCCATTTGTTTGAGTCTGACTGTTGGAGGAAGATGAAGGAGGCGACAGTGTATATGGCTCCCACAGAGTGAACATCATCATCTTGTGATGGATTTTATCACGATTGAAGATGTAAGGAATAATCTGTCATTTTCAATGCTAATAATCAGATATATGATGCTCACAAGTGATTTTCGCAAGTGACAAGTAAAAAGAAAACTGACTTGTCGCCTGCGACAACAAAGCCATAAAGTGCCGTTTTTATTTGTAACAGATATATACTTCGCCTAACAAAACAATGTGTGTAGCATAGTTTCCGCAGGCCTCGAAGTCGATAAAATTTATGTGATTTCATGGCCCGTATGACCGATGTCGTTGTTGTGACTGTCGTTTTGAAAACCGCTCTCCTGTGCGCGAAGATAGAAAATAACCATGTGACAAGTCAGCGTGCGAAATAGCCATTTGCCCGATTGCCCGGGGCAACCAAAAATTGTCTCGGGCAACAAGAAATGAACGTGTGGTAGCCCGACGGGCAACTTCATAAAAATATGAATCAGTAGTATTTCCGATAGGATTTGCTCTCAAACTGACGATTACGTGGACCAAGAAATTTTAAATATGTGAATGGTCGATTATGTTCATAAGTACCTTGAAAAAAACAGACCAGAATCGAGCTATCGTCCGTTTTATTTCACGCATTTTCATGCCGCCTGCAGCCTGGCTGGGCGCTGCCATTTTGAATCTCGCATTGCTGGTCTCGCGTCGTGAGAACGGGATCTTACTGCTGTTGCTATGGGGACAGACTCCATGTTGATTAGCTAAAGTTGATGAGCATGCCGACTTCGCGTCTGGTTTTGACGCTATTCGTCGTCAATATGAGTCTATTTAACTTTGGATTCACTTCAAAACGTGACGGTGAACCCATTGTAAAGACGGACACGGCCGTGAAAAAGTTAAAGCCAGATAAAAGTGAATATGAACAGAACCGCGTCAGAACATTTTTGCCGAGTTGGAGGGAGGGTCGAAATTGGCTGAAATTTGATGAAGATCGTCAAATTATGACTTGTTCAGTATGCACACAATTCAAAGTAATAGATAGTAGTTTCGTGAAAGTCTGCTCAAGTCTGAGAATAACAAGCATAAAAAAACATGAAATCAGCGATGATCATCGCAAATCAGTGTCAACAGAGACTACTTGTGTTTACCAACTTGGTTAAAACTAGTCACTGTAAGTGTTCCTCCTGAATAAATATGAATAAATTCTACACTCTACAGACATGAATGAAAACAAACAATACTTGCTGTTCAGTGTTAAATTTTATTGATATTATTACAATTTCTGAATACTTACTCAGTATTTAGGTCATAGTAATTTCATGATCAGTCATTATCCATTAAACAATTTGTTTTAAAAAATCACAGTATATTTTCGGGCAACTTGAAAGTACAGTCGGGCAACCTGAAATTCAATGTAGGTTGCCCTTTGGGCAACCCAAATTTTTTTTCTATTTCACACCCTGCAAGTCGAGTGATTATGGTACGCGCGATTTCATTAGTCTAATAACTCCATCCAGCCAATCAGCGTAGCTGATAGAATCTGAATGCAGCCTAGCGATAACACGTTTGGTCATGGTGGTTCGGTCATTTTGGTTGAATAGAGCGTTAGTGGCAACTATTCTTCGACAGTAATATGGATCGTTTTCTGAAACGTCGGAATGAAATCCCAGTCACAAGAAGGCAGAACAATCAAGAATTTCTTGCCAAAAATTATCCGTCGAAAGAGTGACTCACATGATATTGAAAACATTCTTTCCCTTGTAAAAATACTGGTTCTACTCTCTGTCACAGATAATATATCCGGCGGTATTTCGGAGACAATTGATCGGGGGATATTGAAACTTCACACAGGAAATAAAATAAAAAGTGCTAATTTTATTCCAAAGTATCAAGAAAATCCTTCCAGTAGTTCTCAACAAATCGCGAAAACAGCAATTAGATGGGAGATTTGTAGGTTATTTTTTGACGCCATGACACCAAGTCTGCATGTTATATAACATTGGCAGGTCAATGTCATCGTAGCCCCAAAATAACATGGTAGGTATTGGTGATTTTCGTCAATTCCCAGATTAATTACATATGGGGGAAATTTTTTTTTTAGTTTATATACTGTGTGAAGTTTTAAAGCTGTACGATGAATTTTCTGTGTATTGCAAAACTCGGGGACAAATTACAAAAATCGGCAGACGACGCTGATTATCCTAATTACTTTCCTTCACCTAAGCCAATCAAAATGGTAATTTGTCTGTATACATGGTGTAGTCTGTCTGTCTGTGTATTCTACTACCCAAATAAATACACTAAAAGAATAACAGAACAAAGTCTGAATCTAATTGGTTGTTCTATTTCATGAAAAATTAGAACACGGTTATATAAGGAAGTCAAAACTTGGTAATATTTTGAGACAACTACTGTCAACAAGGTGACAAGTAAAAAAAATAGTCCCTTGTCACCTGGGACAAGTAAAGTTTTACAAACATTTCAACCCCTGTAGAATGGTACTTACAAATGTAAGCTTATATTGACAGGATAGTGAAGACAAATTATATTGCACAATTCTTTATTTGTTTAATAGGACCAACTGCTTGCAAGAAAGATCAGAGACACGTCACAGTGCGGATCATTACATTACAGGGTTTCGGATGATACATTACAGGGTTTCGGGTGATGGTGGAAGTGTGTGCATTATTTCATAACTTGGACTATGTGAAATAATTGGTCTCTGACATGCCTGCATCACAAGATAATGGCTACCGGTATCATTGGATGTGACAGAAAAGATGAAATGGTAATGTGATACAACAAATATTCAGGCTAAAGCTGTGGTACCATATTACATATACAATGTAGAAGAGGAACAAAATGGAACTGTGTTGAATCTTCACCATTCCTGAACACCCTTACAAAAAAATCAACCACAATGGCCGGCATACTACTGGTGATAGAAAAGTGACACCATCGTATGCAAACAAAGTCTCATTACTGTGATAGAATGATGAACAATGTGGATATACCTGTAGCCCTCTCATCTGTTGAAGCAGATGGCCCAACATAACACTCTGCAGCTACATGTAGATGAGAAGACAAGGGTGTTGTTTACTATGAATTAACTGTGATGTTGAATACAAGAAAACAATGCAACACTCGATATATCACAAATCATCGATACATGACGAATAATTGACTTCAGATACAAAAGTCAATGTCTGACCACCATTACATGTACTCTGTACAGGAAGGTGGATATAAATTTTTATTTACCATATTATGACTCTGTATGTCCCAGATCATTAATACATTGTGTAATATAATTTGACTCGGGTACATAAGTCACTGTGTGAATTCTGACCACTTATACTCTTTGTAGGAAGGTCTTACACACTTCAACTGTGTATTTAGGTCCCATAACTAAACTTTGATAAAATGCAATTAGCTAGCTCACTCAAACTAAACTGTGATAATGTGCAATTAACTGGCTCTCTCAAATACCCCTGATCAGTGATAGGTTGGACACACATAAACTATGTAAGTATGTCCCATTACCAAACTGTGATAAAATGCAATTAAATAATTCTCTCAATCATCCCAGATCAGTGATGTTAAATACATGTACTCGGAATACATAGGTCGCTGTGTGAAGTCCGATCACCTATACTCTGTGTAGGAAGGTTGGACACACATAAACTATGTATATAGGCCCCAACTAATATGTGATAAAATGCAATTAGCTAGCTCACTCAAATCATTGATATTACATGTACTCAGAATACATAGGTCGCTGTGTGAAGTCCGATCACCTATACTATGTGTAGGAAGGTTGGACACACATAAACTATGTATGTAGGTCCCATAACTAATCTGTGATAAAATGCAATTAACTAGCTCACTCAAATCAGTGATATAACATGTACTCAGAATACATAGGTCGCTGTGTGAAGTCCGATCACCTATACTATGTGTAGGAAGGTTGGACACACATAAACTATGTATGTAGGTCCCATAACTAATCTGTGATAAAATGCAATTAACTAGCTCACTCAAATCAGTGATATTACATGTACTCAGAATACATAGGTCGCTGTGTGAAGTCCGATCACCTATACTATGTGTAGGAAGGTTGGACACACATAAACTATGTATGTAGGTCCCATAACTAATCTGTGATAAAATGCAATTAACTAGCTCACTCAAATCAGTGATATAACATGTACTCAGAATACATAGGTCGCTGTGTGAAGTCCGATCACCTATACTATGTGTAGGAAGGTTGGACACACATAAACTATGTATGTAGGTCCCATAACTAATCTGATAAAATGCAGTTAACTATCTCACTCAAATATCCCAGATCAGTGATATTACAATACATGTACTCGGAATACATAGGTCGCTGTGTGAAGTCCGATCACCTGTACTCTGTGTAGGAAGGTTGGACACACATAAACTATGTATATAGGTCCCAACTAATATGTAATAAAATGCAATTAACTAGCTCACTCAAATCATTGATATTACATGTACTCAGAATACATAGGTCGCTGTGTGAAGTCCGATCACCTATACTATGTGTAGGAAGGTTGGACACACATAAACTATGTATGTAGGTCCCATAACTAATCTGTGATAAAATGCAATTAACTAGCTCACTCAAATCAGTGATATAACATGTACTCAGAATACATAGGTCGCTGTGTGAAGTCTGATCACCTATACTATGTGTAGGAAGGTTGGACACACATAAACTATGTATGTAGGTCCCATAACTAATCTGTGATAAAATGCAATTAACTAGCTCACTCAAATCAGTGATATAACATGTACTCAGAATACATAGGTCGCTGTGTGAAGTCTGATCACCTATACTATGTGTAGGAAGGTTGGACACACATAAACTATGTATGTAGGTCCCAAAACTAAACTGTGATAAAATGCAATTAACTTGCTCACTCAAATATTTCAGATCAGTGATATTAACAGACAATTATGCCATATGTATACAGTAATATTTCATCATACAGCAGTAAGCTAAAAAAAAGTTAATAATAATCATGATAATCATTTTGCATCTTGAAGTTTTCATTCCTTAGATGAGGAGTGTTATGAGTCTAACATCAGTTGAAAGGGAGGCATCAAACTTATTGTAGGTGGTACCATCTTGGATGTTACTAAACCTCCCCAGACTCCCTTCCCCATTATTGTAACCCCTGTTACTTGTGGTTTCTGTGATTCATGAATTGGTAGAATTCAATGTTTACATATTAGCTTTTCATATCTTTAGTTGTTCATTTGATTGCAAACAGTCTAGTGTTTATTTAGAGCATTCATAAAGTTAGACCGCGGTTCACAGTTCCTTATTCGTCATCCAGCGACTCATAGCCGCACCCCAAGCAGTGCCCCCTGGAGTCAGATTTGGGATACAAATATGCAAAGATATCGATACCACATGAACTCTTGTATATAGATGAAGCTAGGTATTCGTATTGTTAGAAATCAGATCTGTTATTAGATTATATCCGAATATGATTTAAATATATTAATTTTATTTCAATTAGTGTGTATTTGTTGATGTATGTTCTGAAATATCCTTCACTTTCTTACAGGTTGATATACTTTTCACTGATGACTGCAAGAAATAACACTGGGATGTAACTTGGTTGCTCATATGGTTCCGATGTATTTGCAAGAATTTAGAATTTAACTAAATCTGCAAATACATGTACAATTTGCACCACAACAATCCGGTGCAGATTTCATTTAAATCTGGATCTGGATGAACGTTAAACCTTGATGTGGTTGTACGTTTAACCTTGATGTGGTTGTACGTTGAACTTATTTCTGAGAAAACATTGAACCTGAATCTGGTTATAGGTTGAACCAGTAATTGGTTATAGGTAACACCAAATTTTGGTTAAGGGTTTTCCATGGTTAAACGTTGAACCAGAAACGGGTTCAACGTTTACCTTTCAGTTCAACGTTACACCTTTTCGTGGTTGAACGTTTAACCTCATTTCAGTTCAACGTTAAACCTTGATGTGGTTGTACGTTTAACCTTGATGTGGTTGTACGTTGAACCTATTTCTGAGAAAACATTGAACCTGAATCTGGTTATACGTTGAACCAGTAATTGGTTATAGGTAACACCAAATTTTGGTTCAGGGTTTTCCATGGTTAAACGTTGAACCAGAAACTGGTTCAACCTTTACCTTTCAGTTCAATGTTACACCTTTTCGTGGTTGTACGTTTAACCTCATTTCAGTTCAACGTTGAAATTTGCTTGGTGCTACGTTGAACCAGTTTATGGTTGCAACCGAGTTACATCCACTTTATGGTTGAACGTTTACTCAGCGTTTTTACAGTGTACACGGTAGCCTGACGATGTGTCTTTGTCGAGTTATTTCAGACCCATTGACGATCCAGGAAATTTCGGGAATAAAGCAGCTTTCATTTTCAAAAATAATCGAGTTATTTTTTGAGAATATTAATTAATAAACCGGAATCATATAATACTATAATATCCCACGCACTCAGATAGGCTCTGGTGGCGGATGTTCCTTTCAAACAGTTTTTAGTCCAGTATATAAAGGTATAGGTTTACATGTGATATTTCAGCCTCTGTCAGAGAAAGTCTTTTAAAATCCAACGCAGAAGGTGTATCCATCACACCAAAAATCAGTGCTGGCTATATAAGGAAGTCGTCTTGGAGAGTCTCGAGGGGTCCACGTGCTCATCATTCGGATTGCCAGGTCAAGGCCAAGCTAAGTCCCACGATGAGCGCTATCGCCGCCAGCAACACCACTACACAAATTATAACTGTTCTCTTTTTCTGAAATACAAACACCGACAAATTTTAAGAATTACACAGGTCACAGATAATCAGGATTCTCTAATTGGCTAGTCTCGTCGGGCCATTTCTCTCACTGATTAGCGGGTCAATCTGACCCTCTCTTTTTCGAGGGCACTTATTCTCTAGTGGCACAGACTTGACTAGAGGATTGCACGATCAAGGTCTCATAATGAGGGCAAGGGAGACCTGGTGTAATAAACGATCAGGAATACACAAAACAATAATAACCCATCTTAACCGAAAAATGAATAGCAATTGTGATTGTGATTTTGAGAGTTTGAAAATACTCGTAAGACATTTTTTGTTCTAGAGAACCGAGACTGCTCTTTTTAAAATATGAATCAAGGAAAACAGTTACAAAGATTAACATCCAGTCGGGTCAACATTGCATTGACAGCCAGACTGTGTTGTTAGTACCATTCAAATGCTGGACACATGGATTCTGACATTGTTGGAGCAATTTCAGTCATTCCAATATTGACTGAAGAAATACAAGTTATAGAATAACGTGGATTAATGGAGACCTAGTCTAGAAGAGAGTTTAATTTGAGTGTCTTATACGAAACCTTCACACTCAATATCTACTCGGGCTAATAGGGTTGAAAAGGAAACACAGGAAAGAAGCATCAGAGATTGCTTAAGCGTATGCCTCACATTCTGCTATAGTCCGACACTGCCCTGCCATTGTACTGTTCTGTATTGGTCGGTGGAGGCATAATTTGGATAACTATAAAAATTCTGTTTCAGTCACTTTTTTCGCCATGCCTCGCATAATACCTATTCCCAGTATCAAGTTGATCGACCAACAAGTGATAATACAATGTTTGATGCAAGATGGTCGCCGGGGTTTTCGTCAAATCCGAAAATGTGACCTGGTTATGAGATCTACATTCCTTGGAGTATATTATGGTGAAATTATGAAGCGATCAGGGAACTTTGAATTTTTCACCCAATTCACTCTTTTTGGGGCAATTTCATACTTCGGGACCTGTGTGGTCTGCTTTGGAATGTAAAATAATATAAAATATATAGCCACTTTCCCCGTCCAAATCGGTTAATTGAAAATAGGATGATTTTGATTGGTCGATCATGGCCTAATTTGCATAAATATCAAAACTCTGCTTCAGTCACTTTCTTCACCTTGATTTAATTGTATAATGTATAATCCCAAGTATCAAGTTGATCGGTCAACATTGTCCATACAATATTAACCAAGATCCAGCCCGGACAATTCACGGAGATTTCAGGAACGAAGGGCCATAACTCTTGAAAATATAACCGAAACTTGGGAAAACACTCTACGCTGTACAACTACGAGGCACTGGCCACATTTCATGCAAATTTCAATCCTGTCCATCAAATATTAACCGAGATATTGCGCGGACAAGAAATTCGGACGGACAGACGGACAAAGCGATCGCTATATGCCCTCCCCCCTCTAATTAGAGGGGGGCATAATTAATCACAATGATAATTGGAAACCCATCAAGTTGTGAACCTCAGAGCCACGCCTAGCACCTTCTATGTAATGCATGGTTGGAACTTTTACCGTATCATCGGAGGAACATATAATGTTAGACCCAAATGTTGATGAAGGAAGGCAGGCCACACTGAAGAACATCCACGACATGCAATTGAAATAAAGCGCGCCATTCAAGAGATGGTCTAGAACAAAGCCTTGTGTCGAAATGTATTGCCACACGCCGGCAGTTCAGTGATGCACTCCATTATATAAAACATTGCATTCGTGTCATAGAAACAAGTTCAAAGAGGTCGATAGTCGCTTATCCGCGAATCAAATTTCTTCGTAGTCAGATCTAACCTATACATTACTGATAGCAAAATACGGGCGTAGCGTGCAAGATCTATGGTGTGCCGTTTCGTAACTTGTGTCTAATTCCGCTTAACCCGGGGCTATGGACCGTATGAGCCCATGTACTTCAAGATCCTCATGGTGCTCATATGAACAACCACAATTAAAGCGTGACTGCGATACATCATTCTCTAGATGCCGATTTTACAACGAATATCATATGGATTAAGAATACTGATCAGCGCTACGGATTTGATATTTTTTGGAACATCATGATGTCTTGCCGGCATCATTGAAAACTGTGGACCGTTTCTCTGTTTAGTAATCAGCATATGATATTCGTTGTAAACCCTTACAAACCAATTTGTATATATGTTATAAGCAGAGTCACTCCGAACAACGTAAGAAGTCGCATATTGACAAATTTTCGACAATCTCATGTTAACAGTCTCAAATTTTAGAAAATTTATTTTGTTTTGTTAACAGTCTCAAATTTTCGAACATTAATTTTGTCATTTGAAGATGACAAAATGAATTGTCGAAAATTTAAGACTGTCTACACGCGACTTCTTACGTATTGGGAGTGACTTTGCTTATGCGCGTGATCTATGCCAGCTTGCACAGGTAGAACGCCCATCCTTCCTATTGATATTGCTGCTGTTGTGATGTAGGAATCATAATTTGGTATGAAGGTTAGCCAGCCTAATTTAGTGTGAACCATGGTAAACTAGTGCTGTAGATAATGAAGATAATTTAGTGTGAACCATGGTAAACTAGTGCTGTAGATAATGAAGATAATTTAGTGTGAACCATGGTAAACTAGTGCTGTAGATAATGAAGATAATTTAGTGTGAACCATGGTAAACTAGTGCTGTAGATAATGAAGATAATTTAGTGTGAACCATGGTAAACTAGTGCTGTAGATAATGAAGATAATTTAGTGTGAACCATGGTAAACTAGTGCTGTAGATAATGAAGATAATTTAGTGTGAACCATGGTAAACTAGTGCTGTAGATAATGAAGATAATTTAGTGTGAACCATGGTAAACTAGTGCTGTAGATAATGAAAATAATTTAGTGTGAACCATGGTAAACTAGTGCTGTAGATAATGAAGTACCTACTGTGAAATTGATATAATTTTGTAGCCAGTACAATTTTTGTGATACTTTCCTGGGAAACAAAATAAAGGTAATTTCTCTGGGATATTAGAATTAAGTACGTTGAACAATTTCCAGGTGGAATGTTTTAGATTTGTGCTTTCATTTTGAATAACAAATAGCTTTCGTGCTTTTCTACTATATTTTGAGGTTAGTCATTAACATAGCTTTTAGAGGTCATTTGATCTGACCTGGACGTGTACTTCCTAATTTTGAATCATTTTAATTGACTAAAAATATCTGTCTGGCAGAGCATGGTTTAGATATGTTGGGTGATGAAATATATGTTATCTGGCGTCAGTAGAGAACGCCCCCTGTTTTAAATAGCCATTTAATATAAGGAACGGTACATGAATTTTACCATGGACTGTAAACTGACCGTGGAGTTGATCTGGTCAAGTGGTCAGGTTTCCTGATCTGGAGTTCGAATCCTTCCAATCTGATTAAAACTCAGACTTAATGAACCGCTCCTCTATCGGACATGTCGCTGAATCATGTCGCTGATTCAGCGACATGTCCGATAGAGGAGCGGTTTATTAAGTCTGAGTTTTAATCAGATTGGAATCCTTCTGTTTCATATTCTGTTCTGCTGTAGATAGTGTACCAAACATATGTGATTCTATAACAACTATAGAAATCACTTGAAATAACTAAGCTTTAACTAATCGTGTTTAACGTCATGGCTTGGCTGTATATTAGAACAAATCAAAAAGCATGCAGTATTTGATTAGTAGTAACTTTTCGACTGGTATATCCGAGAAAATATTAACAATGAGTAGATAATCGCAATTCACAGTTTAAGTGTTTATTTGACTTCATGTTAGAGTTTTGTTCACAACATACTACACAAGTTTGTAGCAATTCAATGTATGCATTCATTTAACATCTTGCCTCAGAAGACAGATGTCTCCAGACGGAAACTGTATGTTATTCGAAGGTTTGCACTATTGTATATATGTACTCTGTCGGAGAATAATATACCACATGTGTTTCATCTTTATTCTACCATCGCCGTTTGGTTCCTGATTCCTAATAAATCCTGGAGCAACACTAGGTCTTTTCTGGTTCGTCCGAACTAAGGTTTTGCAGAATTCATCTCCTCCAGGAGACCTGACATCTCTAATTACATGTGTGAAAGTTGGCACCATGTGTTATGATAATGTACATCATCCCCCTTTAAATTACTCAATTCACTTTATGATTTTGTCCGGATAAAATAGTTATACAAGATCGATATGGGAGAAATTCCATAATGTTGTTCTCTGGTTTGAGTTACAAAAATTGAACTTGGACGTCGATCGCCGCTGGAATTGGTTTCGTCAGACTTGGTCGGAAGCGGAACTGGATTAGAAGACTATTGTGTTGTATGAAACGTGTGAATTTCACGAGGAGTGGAGAACAGGACTGGATCCGTGATAAAGGAACTGGGAGGAGTTGCACAATAACCCTAGGAAGAAAGCGGACTCCTAACGGATTGTTTAGGATCACTGAATCTGCTCTCCACATTCGTGTATGGTATTCTAGTAAGCCTAAGGTTTGTGACATATTTTACCACATTTTGTAATTGTGCTTATTCTTTGAATGGTTGATTATATAAATCTTAATTTAGCTGAACAACCTGGACTTTTGATGACCATGCACTGTTTGGCCGCAGATTCATGAAAACTTTTCCGACGCTGCTTTGAGAGCAATCTTGCTCGATATACTGGTATTAAATTAATCATAGCTTACTCACCCGACAGTATGCTCTTCTATACTCGCTAGCTATCGTTAATTGGTCTTCGGCATCACTGATATAAGATACTGCTCGTTCCACGTTATACTCAATGCTATCAATTCTTTTACCCTGTCAACAGAGGAGATACACACATCTTATGAACGCACAGGAATGAGCAACGATCATACAACACCAGTCGGCTGACAGACATCATTTTCTGAGCTATACTCTCAAAAGTGGTGTCTAAAAAAGTACACAAACTGTACAAAAAGAAACTGCTCTTTATACACGGTCACTGTGGCAAAAAATATCGTGCATATGGTGTGTACTATGTATACAAATTAATGTGTATTTTTTCTGCACAACTGCGTACAGGATGTACACGACTGTGTGTATACCGACTACACATAATGTGCAAAAAAATGTACACCCGAGGGAGCATAATAAATATGGCTTTTTAGACCTACCAAACGTCCTTTAATAATTGATGAATCTACAGCTACACACAACCACGAAAAGGGTGATGATGGTGATGATGCCTGGTAATTATCTTTCAAGGGTTATGTACACCAAGTGAACATTTAGGGTCATCAGGTGATGACCAGTCTGATGACCTTAACTTCGCACTCATTGCTAGGGTGATAACCATCGCCAATTAAATGTGATCATGGAATAAGGTGATGGCTCTAACTTTTTTGGTGATGGCTATCAACAGGGATGAAGGGTTTTATAGTCATCAACGTCTTATAAAAATCAACGCTGAACTGAAATCAGTCGGGAACATTCCAAGATATTTTCTTGATATTATAGATAATATAAGATTACATCTATGGGCTTGAAATAAAGAATTTAGAAATGATTATGCATGTTGCATTTCAATCTGTATTATAGGATATAGTATTCTGTGGCGAGCATGGGACATAACCATGCAAATATTTGTACTCGCACCACTGAACCTTCGGATGTACACAGATACTTAGGTTCACAGTGGTGTGTGTACGAATATGTACAAATATGTACCGGGTACACAGTAATTCTGAGAGTGTATCCTATATACGTAACAAGCGTCCAATTGGGAAAGACAGTTTTAATATTACATGTGATTAAGTTTACTAATAAACTATATTTCCGCTACATCTTGACTATCTACATTTTACCAATGTGAGAATTTTATGACAACGGGTCAGAACACGTACTTGAACACGTGAACACGTGCGTGTCAGTCTCACCTGACTTTCCACTAACATTGCCATATCCACGAACAGCTCGTGCAACTCTTGAATACTTCTCTCTAATTTGATGATATCAGCGTGTCGAGATTTGATGTCTGCCAGTGCTTCTTTGGCCTGTCGTGTTTCAGCAATTATCTACAAGTAAGTTTGAATTCATGGTATTTTTTCTAATGAACTATGAAGTACAAGACAAGATTTCAGCTGATGTAGCCCAATACGATCCACGTAATCGGATAGAAACTGTAAAACCTTGTAACATCTCGAGTACAAACCGCATGTATGAGCACTATATCAATCGTCGCGGTGATTAAAAATTCAGTCTACACGTTATTGCGTATGTCAAAGTTCCGCCTACAATCTATGTTGAAAAGGCAAAATTATACCCATGCATCCGCACCAATTTGCATTTTTTCAAATTAGCCTGGGTCAAAACACAGAAACGGGCAACACGTACCAGCTGAGTGAAAATCGCCAAGCTTGCTTCATCTGAAAAATAACAGTTCTTCTAATTCTTCCTTTGTTGTTTTTCTGTCAGCTTTACGGTACATCCATGGAGGACAATGTACAAAAAAACATCAAAAACATTATAGTGATAATGCGGTGATCTATATGTTTGAGAAAGAAACAGAAGTTCCGCGTACAGTCTATGTTGAAAAGGAAATTCTATAACACTTACACCTATTACACACTGATAACCATGCAATTATTAGACGATTTAACACGGTTAAGAACTTTGTCACGTATGAAATCTACACCCGTAATCTTGACACGTACAGGTTTCAATCGGGAGAATCCATTTCACAGGGCGGGTGATAAATGGCAAGACAAATTCTCGCCTGCCTATACAATCCAATAAACAAATGAAATGGATACCCTGCAAGTCGGAACTTTAGTTTATTTTAAACGCAGAAAATATATAATCGCAGATATTTATGAACCAAATGGGACATACGAGGTTTACACAATAAGAAACAAATCAACAGGAGAAACAAGACGTGCTTTCAGATAAGAATTATCTTGCTGTTTTAAATGCAGATACAACACGAGTGTGATCAGCTGAACAAAGGTAGATTTTCCTCCGCTGACGATGAGAAATTTAGAGATTTGGCTCACAAACGAAATGAACCAGAGACCGACAGGCAAACGAAATGGGAAATACGGATATTTAAAGGTATTAAATTCGTTTTATATTATTAAAAAAGATGTAAACTTCTGTCTCAAGTTTAACTATTGGTCCCATCGTGAAATTGATTAAGAATGACACACAAATAGGCTCGTATGCATGTATGGTTCACAGTCTCAGGTGGCAGAAAGACTGCGCCCCCTTCTGAGAGACCACATAAACTCGTCCATCGATATTGGCACGCTGCCAACTGAGGAGGAAGGCACATTTCAACAAAGAGAAGAAAGGTTGTGAACGTTTACCATATTTTTCCAATCTTTTATGGTAATCTTTGTTGATAATCAGTTTGAGTAGTGCAATAGAATAGAAATAATGTGTTCATAGGCGTGCTAAATCGTTATTTTACGCATGGTTAGTGTGAGAAAGTTGATAAATTTTAGGGCAAGGGCGAAATAGGGCGCGGGCTTCGCCCTTGCCCTAAAATATAACCTTTCCCACACTAACCGTGCATAAAATAACGATTTAGCACGCCTATGAAAACAATATTTCTTAAATATACACTCATTCAGCAGCACCAGTTTGCAGTGTTTCACCGATCATGGAATCAATCACATGTACGCACGTACCTCCTGAGTGAAAATCGCCGGGCTTCCTTCCGCTGAATATAACAGTTCTTCTAATTCTTCGCTTGTTGTTTTTCTGCCAGCTGCAAATACCATGAATACACCGGTACTGAGAATTACATCATTCAATTTACTTTACGGTACATCCATGGAGGACAATGTATGGGATAAAAATCTGAGAAATATTATAGTGGACCTATTTAATACCTGGCATAAGGCAGACAATTTATTTCACGATATTTTTTCGTTCAATGTAGAGTCTTTGATAAAATAGAAATTATCTATATATATTGTCCCTCGTTACTGGCACAGAAAAACCGAGAAATCTAACTATTTCATCTGATCAGACTTTCTGTGAATCGACGAGAACTAAAGGCCAAAGAGAAAGAACACAATGGAAAGAACTTACTAATTTCGAGCTGCTGCCGTATGCGAGCCTTGTATCGCTCTTTGTAATCCATCTGACAAGTGTTGTAACCTCTCATAACTTCGACAAAGTCACGTGATAATGCGGTAATCTATGATTGAGAAAGAAACAGAAGAAAGACGATGACAAGAAAGAAAAACAAAATAACAGAGTTTTTGACTCCCATACAAGGGAATGTATACGTCTTTGGTTGACCCCGTCAACTGTCATGTGGTTGTATAACATGGCAGTGTGACTAACGTAGCAGAATTTTTATATCAGTCTCTAAATGACAGTGGGTACTATTAACTTTCCCAGATGTCACCGCGTAGCAACTATTATCGCCCTCAGTTCCTATTACCCTGGACACTTATCAGCCCAGCAGTACAGCACGAGGTCACCCATCCAAGTCTTTACCGGGCTCAGTCGCTTAACCTCGGTGATTTTACGAGAACCGGTGTGTCCAACGTGATATGCCGTATCAGGTAACTTTCAAAAGTCACAATGAAACATACAGCCAAGGGTTCCCGATGGGCATGACGGTGCACTCGCTGAGCCATCAATAAATAATAATAAAATAATTATAAATCAAATTTTCATCATAATTCGGTCAGCTCAGAACTTACTGGTAACAATGCCCTAATGAATGTTCATGCCAAAAATCAAGCTTCTGATGTCAACGGTTCTCCTTATTTGGCCGACGAAAGGATTCGGATGGACTCACTCGCGGACAATTTGCAGATGGTAGCCTACTTCGTAGGAAAATGATTTTTTCTTACGAAGTAGGCTACCATCAATTTGTCCGGTAGTCATTGAGTGAGTGAGTCCATCCGAATCCTTTCGTCGGCAAAATAAGGAGAACCGTTGACATTAGAACCTTGATTTTTGCATGAAGGTGCATTAGGAGACTGTTACCAGCAAGTTCTGAGCTGACATACATTTGATGAAAATTTCTGCTGATTTTTGGTGAAAATCACTGGTGATTCTGACTTGGGCTGTGCCCATCTTAATATTGGCAGGATTTCAACTTGGGGCGGAGTCCTAATATATAATGCCTACCCTACTTCCACAGGGACAAGTTTCTACTGGATTGCATATACATACCCATCTCACACCACATGTATATCCATGTGATGTGAGATGGGTATGTATATGCAATCCAGTAGAAACTTGTCCCTGTGGGTCTGATCTGTAACAGGTGACGGTAATTTGCGCTACAACTTTTCGAAACTTTTTGGCTAAATTGTTTTGTGACGTTGATCAGTGTTGACTGAAATCCTCACATTTATCACCGGACAAACATTATAGGAAATGTTAATAGGAAAGACATTTATACGCAATATGGTCTTTCCGGTATGTTACTATCCCAGGGAAGGGTAGATGACATTGTATAAAATGTAATCGTCTCGTTTGTCAGGAAGTGGAAATGATATTAAGATCTATGAAGGGCCGTTCGCGCCATAAATCCCTCTTTTCAAACGTTTAGAAATTGTAAACGTTTAAAAAGTTTAAACGTTTAAACTTGCACCAACCAATCAGATGTCATGGATTGACATTTAGAAGACGTTTCCTGTCAAACAGCAAACGTTTCCTGTTGTTACACCCAATACTTTAGACGTTTCCTGTCAAAAAGCAAACGTTTCAGGTGGTGATATTCGAGACTTTTAAACGTTTCCGGTTAAAAGAATAACGTTTCCGGTTGTGATCGTCCAATCATTTTTTTTACTTTTTACTTCTTTCTTACTGTAGACGTTTCCTGTCAAAAGCAAACGTTTCCGGTAGTAATATTTCAAACTTTTAAATGTTTCCGGTTTAAGAGAAAACGTTTCCGGTATGTAGTCTATTTCAACCAGTCAAAACCGTCCTTACAAATTAGAGTCTCTTTGGCTCCCGAACAATTTCAGCGGGACATGATGACGGACAGCGGGACGATTGCAAGTTTACCATCATGCCCATTAGCAAGAGATGGATTCGGCTGCAGTCGATCAGAACCCTATTCGAAAGAGCCATCAATCAGACGGAAGATTCTTCCGATTTTGTTGAAAGGTAAGATGCAAAAGGTTATGCCATTTGTTAAATCTTAAGTTAACAACTTTAGTATATATGCGCGAATATTTGTAAGGGTTATTTTGATTGGTTAAAACAGACTACATACCGGAAACGTTTTGCCAGAGGACATTCACACGTTTTGATGGCGAGGTTTGAATATACGCGGCACAAAAAAAAAAAAAATTGATTGGACAATCATAACCGGAAACGTTTTCCTTTAAACCGGAAACGTTTAAAAGTCTCGAATATTACTACCGGAAACGTTTGTCTTTTGACAGGAAACGTCTAAAGTATTGGGTGTTACAACAGGAAACGTTTGCTTTTTGACGGAAAACGTCTTCCAAATGTCAATTCATGACATCTGATTGGTTGGTGCAAGTTTAAACGTTTAAACTTTTTAAACGTTCACTATTTCTAAACGTTTAAAAAGTTTGAACGTTTAAAAGAGGGATTTATGGCGCGAATCGCCTTTCATATAGATCTTGTCATCTTTAGATCGTTTGTATAGGTTGGAGTATTATGTTCAATTATAGTTTTGAGTAGGGTGTCTCTTGGACTACGGTTGTTTCCAGCCTTCATGTCGTCAACTATATGAGCATTACCAACAGCAAGGAGATAAATTATACAGCGTCTGATGAACGAGAAGAAACAACAGGCATTTCACATTCACCAAACCGTAGAGATGATAATCTCTACTGTACAAGATTTGAAGCAAACAACCCATAGTCAAGATGGAACACCAGATTTCCACCTAAATGAGGATCGATTCCGTAAATATCTCATCCGGAGTTTGTATTTTTCTTTTGGTTTGATCAGTGGCAAAAGACGAACATTTGGACCAGAAAGCTGTCAGCACCCGGAAACATCCCTAATTTGTGTATATGTTTGTTCGTTGCTCTTGCGTGTTTTGCAATCTCGGTAGATGGTAGAGATACATTTCGTAGCTAAATGTGACATTATGTACCTGTACGCTAGAGAGATAAGCGTCAGATACGTAAAGCGCCGGACTTTAAAACAACCATCTCGATCGCATCATTAAAAAATTCCGAATGCTTCTCTCCCGCAAGAAAGTAGCACGTGTTTGCCTACTATATTGATGCCTAGGCCTACTTGAATTCTGACCCTAATCATTTTATGTACAAAGAATATCGACGCTGAATGTCTTCATAGACAACGGTCGTCGGATGAATGTCTGATCATATAGCCCTGTAATCTACCAGCAAAATAACACCCAGATGCATACACTTTTACAAATTACCGTTATTTCACAGTAAATGAATGTTGGAGTTTACAGTATATTTAACCGTAAACACATTCATCTGTACACTGAGCTGTGATATTTCAGTTGAAGTCAACTGGAACAGGTAAGCTGCGCACAAACATAACAAAGAATTCTGTTTTCTCTGAAAGGAGACTGATATCTTCGCACACGAAACGGCCATTTGCAGGAGACATCCAACACCTGCAGGCGTTGTACATTCAGAGCATTACCAGAACACGCACATAGAGTGACGAAGCGGCTAACTTTAATTTTAGTTTTATCTGACGTGGAGATTCGTGTCGCAGATTCCTTCATCCTCATTTACGAAACTTGTGGTGACGGCATTTGTAAACACAAAGATCTGAAATACGCGAAGGAGGAATGGCCATTTCGGCATTCCAGTATATACCGGTATACTTTTCCACAGAACAGATAATTGTAGACAACGGTGCCACATAATTAAACATTAAAGGATATTTTTAAAAAAACGGTAATTGTAAATTACAGTGCAACTTAATTTACAGTTTTCTACGAAGTAGGCTCTCATTTGCAAATTGTCAGGTAATGAGTGAGTGAGTCAGTCTTTCGTCGGCAAAATAAGGAGAACCGTTGACATTAGAACCTTGATTTTTGGCATGAAGGTGCATCAGGGGACTGTTACCAGCAGGTTCTGAGCGGACCTACTTTTGATGAAAATCACTGGTGATTCTGACTTGGGCGGTGCCCATCTGGGCAGGATTTCAACTGGGGGGAATTTCCAAGAGTTCAGTTCGCGTCGGAGTTCTATTGCCTACCCTACTTCGTAGGTTCTGTGACGTTAGTCACACTACTTCACTACTCATGTTATCAAATGGTAATTATAACATACGGTGCAACATTTTACAGTTTAATGTTAAAAAGCGGTAATTTTAAAATACGGTGTAACGTAATTTTACAGTTTTATGTACTGGCACCTTTTCTGCCAGTACATTTAACTGTGAATTTACGGTGTGATTTATAACAGTGTAATGAAAATGAATATAAACAAAATGAAATGAATAAACAAGCCTTCTTGAATACAAATGTAATACTACAAAGATAACAAACCTGTGTTTTCTGTATTCTAAGCTGAACTGAAGATTTGTGAAGGCGTTCTTCTTTCTGTAAATCTTGTTCCATAGCTACAATGAAGTACAGGAGCATGAATGATACAACGTCAACCTAGGACAATCGGTTGGTGTTTATGCATATACTGATCTTGGGACCTATTTTGTTACCATCACATGGACATTGGTGAACATAACGTTTACTCTATATTTCTACTTTCGTTCATTTTGTTCAAACTGAAAACGACGAATTCAATTTTTTTTGTTATCGTTGAGTTAAACTTGAACAAAGGAAAGTACAATAAAGTAGCCGTGGTAACAATTTCACCCTCATTTGTTCTTAATTCCATCACGCGAGTAGTATACAAAGCGTCTTTCAAGTAAATAGCGCCTCACTGCGCATGCGCAGAACTTGTATTGACGTCACAATTGGTGGTGTGCGCATGCGTGTGTGGGTGGTGGGTGGTGGGACCAAGATGGCGGCGTGTGGGTGGTGGGTGGTGGGTACAAATGTGGGTGGTGGGTACGTTGTGGGTGGTGGGTGCTGGGTACAAATGTGGGTGGTGGGTACTGGGTACTGTGGGTGGTGGGTGTTGGGTTTAACATGGCGGGGTGTGTGTGGGTGGTGGGTGGTGGGTACAAATGTGGGTGGTGGGTGCGTTGTGGGTGGTGGGTGGTGGGTACAAATGTGGGTGGTGGGTGCTGGGTACTGTGGGTGGTGGGTGCTGGGTACTGCGGCGTGTGTGTGTGGGTGGTGGGTGGTGGGACCAAGATGTGGGTGGTGGGTGCTGGGTGGTGGGTGGTGGGTACAAATGTGGGTGGTGGGTACATGTGGGTGGTGGGTACATGTGGGTGGTGGGTGCTGGGTAACGTGTGTGTGTGTGGGTGGTGGGTACAAGATGGCGGATGGTAGAAAAACGTATAAAAGGAGTCCATTTTTAGGGTAGGGGTGTATTCATTGCACTACCTTTGCGTAGCACTGTGACTTACCTGACCTGACCAGCCTCCCAGCCTGTCTACCTGCCTGCCTGCCTGTTTCACCTCTAGTCTGCTTCACCTCTAGTCAGTCATCCAGCCTGCTTGCCTGTGTTGTATGAGCTGTGGAGAACCTTTCACTATATTCCATTTTACCAGTGCAAATTCACCAGACTTTTACACGGTAGCAGTTACTCACCAGCCTGAGCCCATAGTCATGATGAATTCAGCCGACCTAGTCACGCTTCAAAAGTACCGTGTTCGCTTCGTTGGTGAGATGGAGCATGTGGGCGAATTATGTGATTTCCTTATGCAGGAAAACATACTCGTGAAAGAGGGTGTCGAAAATATCATGGCGGAGAAAACCCCTTCAGCACAAAACAGAGCTCTCATCGATGCTCTACCGCGCTGTGCCCCCTATGCATTATCAGCCTTCCTGGAGGGGTTGAAGATCACGAGAAATGACGAACTAGCAGATCTACTTAAAGCCGACGACGTTATACAAGATGATGATATCTTAGTGATGGATACCACCGAAGAGCGTACAGCTGGCAAACGTACGTACACCACTAGCCCAGAGAGTACACCTGCTAAACGTGCTGGCCGACCCAAACGCCCTCGACTAACACCGTTACAAATACCTGTGGTTGAGCAGCCAGTAGTACCCCAGGAAGTGTCTTTGAAAGAACAATTTCAACTGCCTATGTCTGTCCAGGAGATCAACAACCTGATCCAAGAGGCTAACCAGGCAGCCCACAAGGACATTTGGGAGCTCTCACCCTATTTAACTGTGAGTGTGAAAGACGAGGAAGTGCATTTTAATGCAGCGGGCTTTAACGACAGACCTGGTAAGCATATTGCCCTGAACTTGGACACCTGGCAAAAACTGGAGACCCTTGATTACGCCATCGATGCGGTTATTCGCGACCAGGGGAATGACGAAGCGAAATTTCATGTGGGTGAAGACATCTTTGTGAGCTGTGCTTATTTCAACGATCAGCTCCTGGTGCATATCCGTAAATGGCGAAGGCGGTTAGATACGCAAGAGCTTGTTGCTTGTCCTCAGGGTGTCACTTTGAAATTAACGGCGTGGCGGGAGTTGCAGAGTGTCGCCAGTACAATTCGTCAAGCTCTGGCCTACCAGGTGTCTCACTATATTTATCAGAAGTACATCGACACAGTCCTGCATCTCATCAAACCTCTCATGGACACTCTGGTACCCTCATACGCGAGCATCACTGAAGCACTACAGAAGGTGACCGAGCAGCAAATTGCCCTGGGAGTGGAAGCGGCCTGCCCTGCCAAAATTCCACGTGAAGAGATTATTACGTACATCTATGTGCACCAAGGACGGAAAGACGATGATGAATTCAAACAAGTCTTGTTGGCGAACTATTGAGAACAAGTGTTGAAAAACATTTACCATACACATTTATTGATCTTGAGAGCGTATAATTGTATTAAAAATTTCAGTTTTTTTGACTGTTAATTGTATTAAAAAATTCAATACTCAGATATAATTGTATTAAATTCAATACCCTTGTGAATACGTTCATTCTGTGTTAATAAAAATAGTAGAAAATTAAAAAAAATGCTTAGTGTTCATTCTTTTTTCCTTTTTTTAATAGTAAAATAGCTCCAAAACGTCTATTTCCATTCTCGCGCATGCGCAGAATGCCGATAGTTCAACCCACACCAGTCCATCAGATGCCCCTTCATGAATGCTTCACATTGATACCTCACTCGGCCCCATCGGGCCACTAGGGGCTCTCCTAGCTCCAAAAAGGCTATTTTCATACCCTTCGGCCTCCGCGCATGCGCAGAATCACCCTAATTCAATCCCACACCCAGTCCATCAGATGCTCCTTCACGTCAGCTTCAATTTGATACCTCACTCGACCCACTACCTCCAAAATAAAAAAAATGAAGGTCGATATCGACCTTCAAAATAGCCTTTTTGGATCTAGGGGAGCCCCTAATGGTCCAATGGGGTGGAGTGAGGTATCAACAGATACCCCTTCACGTAAGCTTCAATTTGATACCTCACTCGACCCACTACCTCCAAAAAAAAAATAAAAAAAAATGAAGGTCCATATCGACCTTCAAAATAGCCTTTTTGGAGCTAGGGAAGCCCCTAATGGTCCAATGGGTCGAGTGAGGTATCAACAGATGCTCCCTCACGTAAGCTTCAATTTGATACCTCACTCGACCCACTAACCCCAAAATAAAAAAAAAAAAAATGAAGGTCGATATCGACCTTCAAAATAGCCTTTTTGGAGCTAGGGGAGCCCCTAATGGTCCAATGGGGTCGAGTGAGGAATCAATGTGAAGCATTTCACGTCAGCTTCAATTTGATACCTCACTCGACCCACTACCTCCCAAAAAAAATAAAATAAAAAAATTTTGACCTTGACGTGGTGAAGATGAAAATAAGGAGCTAAAATTTTTTTTGGCGGTAGTGGGTCGAGTGAGGTATCAAATTGAAGCTGACGTGAAGGAGCATCTGATGGACTGGGTGTGGGATTGAATTAGGGTGATTCTGCGCATGCGCGGTGGTCAAAGGGTATGATTTTTTTCAATAATTTCAAAAAAATTAAAATAAATTTTAAAAAAAAATTTTCTTTGGGGAGAGGATGATGGGGGCTGGTGTTAATTTTTTTGTGCTTTTGATAGAAGTTTCCTCTTCCGGGAAAGATGGTTGGCCCTGAAAAGGGCCTTTGAAAGTGTTACACGACACTTATGCGCGGTATATTCTCTTTACCCCCCCACATGCTTCCTGCATATGGGGCATTTTATTTTGAGATGGTTTTCTCCTGCGTCGTGGCAGTGACACATATCGCCCACACACGTCAGTGTCACCCAACAATCTTTGCATATACAAAGATGTCCACACGGCAAGACTGCATACAGGCTTTCCTCATCGGAACAGACACTACATTGTGATAATTTTTCTTCTTTATGGAGTTCTTTCTTCTGTGTGGAAATCTCCGCATCCATTCCTTGCATTGTCGTCTCCATTCCTTGCATGGCTTCCCGCATGATGTTAATCACTTCGTTGAGGCGGGATACCTCGGCTTCGTGTTGGCATCGTTGTGGTGGTGTTTCTGCAGCCGTTATACTGGGAGTTTCGGACGTTGTTGGAAGTCTATTTAACCCTGCACGGTCTTCAGCCGAAGTCGTTATACTGGGAGTATCGACAGGCGACGTTGTTGTTGTTGTTGTTGGAGGTCTACTATTTAACCATGGAAGCTCGCCGTCTTGCCCCCCATCAGTTATATCACTGTCGTTTTCTTCTTCTTCTATGGCCTCCATGCTGTTTATTTCTTGGTCCTGTTGTTGACTTAGTCTTTCCAACCGTCTATCCTCTTCTCTTCTTATATCTCGCCGGAGTTGTTCCGCAAGTTCTTCTGTACTGCGTATTAACGTGGTTTCGTCTTCGTCTTCAATTCCCCTCTGAAAGCTAGTAACTATGGTGATGCCTCCATGTTCTTCAGTGCTAACTATCTCTCTGTGTTGTTCTGTAGCAGCAGCATTTCTCGGATCTCTAGCGGCACGGTGGGTGAACAGGGGTCGTCTTCGTAAACTCATGATTTGTATTTGTGAATAAATGACAATATACACGTTATTTATAGTCTAGACGGCTTGTGGGTGGTGGGTACAACATGGCAGTGTGGGTGGTGGGTACTGGGTACAAATGTGGGTGGTGGGTACAACATGGCAGTGTGGGTGGTGGGTACAACATGGCTGCCGGAGTCAGTCAGTGCAAGATTATGGTATCTGCTAAAAAAATGTTGTGTTTTATTTTTTTCCAAGTTTTATTTTTCCAAAGTTTTATTTCGATAAACCTGCTGGAATTTTTTCAGGGTAATATTATAAGATTGTAAGCTGTAGTGTGGATGTATTTTTTAGCCAGGAAAACCGATTTATTTCCCAGTGTACGGTGTTTTTCACACTACCGCACCATAATCTTATGGGTTTAAAATGGATAAAATTCATAAAAATAACGACATAGTCTAGCGTTAGGTTGGTAAATTTTTTTAAATATTACACTGAATTGTCTGAGTTTAATTGGAAATAAAATGTATACGGGCCCTGATTTATTGTAAAATGACAGCCGTTTTATAATTGTAAAAGAAACACACACACACAGATTTTTCGCGGCGTCAGTGTAGCAGACGACACAGTGTTGTCGCTACGGTCCGCGCTTTTACATTATAAAATAGCGCGCAGTTTTTTTTCAGGCATTCACAATTAGCCTGAGTGCTCAGTCATGCAGGCACTTGAAATCATGGATAAATCGGACTTCACCCCAAATGATGATGTACCACTGCTCGGCCACGTCATTAATTTGGTACATGACCCACCCTGGTTGGATGATATGATGAAAGAATTATTTCCACCATCTCCATCAATTACAGCCCATTGTGAAGAATCCCCAGAAACATCGCAGCTGAATAACTGCTTTGCCCTAGTACCGGATGTTACTCCAGATGGATACCAATGTTTTGACAACATAGACTGTATGTTACAAAGTATGTTGGTGACACCACAAGAAAGCAGAAGCCCGACAACAGACACCTTAGACGAAGATCAGCAGGCAGAGAACAGGGAAGATTTAAACACGACAGTACCCCAAAAGAAAAGGAAAGATTCCCGAATAAGAAACAGGACAGACTACAGAAAAAATCGGAAAGACGTAAGAACCAATCGAAATCGACAACATGTGAGAAAAAATCCGGAGGACGTGAGAACAAACAGAGACAGGGAAATAAGTGAAAATCAAGACGAGATACGCTACGTTTGGGCGATAGCGACAGCAACACCGGGGGCCAATACACAACGACAACACGCCTTATATCTATCGTGCGTGGAATGCCCTAATCAATTTGCAAAATATGCGATCTTTCCGTGCGGTCACCAGGCTCTCTGTGAAACTTGTATCCACCGTTATGCCCAGATTCCGACGTGCCCACAAGCCAACAAGCCCCAAGTGTGTCAATTACTTTCCTTGACATGCCCCGTCTGTGATGAAAGAAGACAGCGACAAGCCCTGTCAACAATGTAATATGGCGTATTACATATCTGGTTATTTTGATAACCACCCTAAAAATTAAAAACAGATTCCCACCTATCCCTGTGCTATAAATTTCACCCCGTTATTATATTCGGGATGTAATATATTAAAATAAAATGGCAGTCCGTTATTGTTCGGACTGTCTAAAAAATTAAAAACAGATTCCCACCTATCCCTGTGCTATAAATTTCACCCCGTTATTAATCGGGATGTAATATATTAAAATAAAATGGCAGTCCGTTATTGTTCGGACTGAATTAATTAATGGGGAGCGAGAAAAAATTCTGTGTATATATATAGAGAGATCAGTCCTCACAAGGACTCTTTGATATCGGACAGGGATTGTTTATTTTTTGGTGATGCATTGCTAATAAAAAAAATAATGGGAGTAGGGCTGTATGCTTTGAAATTGATGTGCCAGTTAGAAAGCTTATCCTCTTTCGAAGTATTGATTCGTTCTGAAAAGAACGGTTATTATTTTTTATCCCTGTTTTTATTCAGGGTGGGGAGTGGCTTACTCCCCCAGCTCATTGACGGCGAAATACCGGTAGGGTGATATGCCATCTTCGCCCACGTCCGGGGTGAGGGGCTGGCCATTGATGAAAATGGCAGCGGCCATGGTGGGGGGAGGTCGTTCCCATATGATAAGGGGCTCGTCATCATCTTCCAGGGCGGAGGGCAGGTCTTGCAGCGGGAAGGGTGATGGTACCTCCTCCCGGGGCGCTGTTGTTGTTGGTGAATCTTGAATCCATATCCGCTCCCCCATCATATTTTCCAGAGGGAATTCCTCCCGGGGCGGTGTTGTTGCTGGAGGAGGGGTGGGGTCCACGGCTTCACCCACGGCTTCACCCATGGTCTTTTGTAGGAGGTGGAACCACCCCTCCTCGTGGATATTGGTGTTTACGGCATCGAGCAAGTTGCGTACATTATTCGCCGTGGATGGCCCTTGTCTCGGGGTGGCCATCAGCATGGCCGCCCACCCCTGGAACTCAATGGCCCAAAACTCTTTGATCACACGTTGCATCGTTCGCTTTTGTCTTCGGCTGATCGTCTTCCCTACGGGCTTGGTGATTTTAGCTGTTGGAGGTTTCATGATTGCTGTAAAAGTTTTGGAATAGGCCTTATGCAATCTGGTCGCGATATATATAGACAACGCGCGGACGTAGGTGAAAACGGGCGGATTGTAGTGTATCCACGAAACGATAAAAAATCGGTGTGTGTTTCTTTTTAATTTATAAACGACTGAGATTCGACAATAAAATATCAGGCCCCGTATACATTTTATTTCCAATTGAACTGAGATAATTCCTGGTATAGTATGTAAAAAAATTAGCCACCTAGCGCTCGACTACACCGTTATTGTATGAATTTCAGTGAATTTTATACGCGTAATGTCAAAGTCCGATAGTAGGAAAACTCCGCTACACTGCAAATAAATTAATTTTCCTGGCTAAAAATATATCAAGATTATCACTTACAACCTGATACTAGCTCGGTGAAAATTCCAGCAGGATTATCGAAAGACAACTGTAGAAAATTATAAAAAACAACCCCTTCGTTTGACGATAAGAAACACATTCTGCGCAGTTCGCAATCATTTTCGTGCGGTGTTTCCCCCGCGGATGTCGGCTTGAAAAGCGCCGGCCGGGTATTCTGTTAATAAACCAATACACAGAAATGCATGATGATAATGGATTCAGCTTAAAAGAGGCCGGCCGGGTAATAATGTGTTAATAACCAATACATCGGTAAAAGCGTTTTGCACACCATTTTCAATGTTGTCTTCTCTCCTACCTGTGAGCTCTTAATTGTTTTTACACGCATAAATGACACATACAGATGTAGCGTCGTCGCAAATGTTCTGAAGTATATTTTATCTTGGAGCGCGCGCCTACAAAAATTGTCAATTTTAATTATTTTCTACAAGGTACGCGTATTTTTTTATTTACAATTTTTTTATTCAAATTAGCAAGAATCGGTATATATAAATTTTTGCCTGGCCCGGAATTTTATCATTCATCATTATGGCAGCGCCCGGGAAGGAACTCGCTTTTTTTCAATTGACGTCTGAGGTGATTCTTATCGTGTATGATCATGAATTGCACCTTATCAAAGAACATCCTGAAGAATTGAAATTATCTTTAAGCCTAGCCGGCTGGACTCTATTGACACGCATGTTACAGGGGAAAGAGCCCGAAGTGGATTTTATGCATGTCGGCGTCGGTGTCTACCTACGGAGTGGAAGAGAGGATTCTTTTTTTCCGCGGCTCGAACAGTGTGGGGGTGGTGCTATTGTACTTTGGCCGGCATTATGGCAGGCGCTGAAAGCTATTATTACCGAAGTTCATGATCTACTGTACCCTGAGCTCAATTCGGTCGTTACCCGTACGCTGACCCCGGATTGTACCTTATTATTATACCCCCAACGCGTCCAGCTTATTGATGATGATAGTCGATGTTGGTGCACGTCTGAACCGGCCCGTGTGTCTTTATCTCCCGAAGGCTGGACTACCTTGAAACGGGTGTTATTCGGTCAGCTCGATGGAGATAGTATTCACCTGTGTGACGACGTGTACATTTTCCGCGGACCGTATTTTGCCCGACTTATCTGTCTCAAGCGAGGAGGATTTACGCTGGACCCCGATCTGTGGACGGCTTTACAACAAGTAGTTCCCGTAGTCGATAAAGTACTCTCTCCACAGGAGCCGCCTCTCACAGATTAGTGCCTGAAAGACTATAAATACAGGGGATGAGACAGAGTGTGTATCATTCACCGTTCGACATTTACAGCAAGCATGTCACTACCACTACGAGCCATCCTGCCTCTTACACCCAGTGTGAGGTTATACGTTTATGCAGATACAGTCACCCTGGTGAAAGACGATGAAGCGATTTACTGGACGGCCGCTGAGATGCTATCGAATACGGTGACGCTACAGCGTGATGGGTGGAGTAAATTTCAACGGGTGTTGAGCGGTGAATTGGACGGCGACCTGATCCACCTGGACAATGCCATGTACGTATATTCCGTACCGCCCCTCTTCATACGAAAAAGATGGCGTCTGGGGCGCTATCAAGAGCCTACACAAAGTATCCTGCTAAGTCCCTCTGTGTGGTCAGCCTTGGAGAAAATAGTGCCTATTGTGGACCAGTTATTTACACCGGACGACCGATCACCCGACCAATTAGCATGGGCTCGTGCTATAGAAGATGCGCTGAGTGAACCTGATGAAAAATTACAACATGATGATGATGGGGAAAGTACTATATCTATAGAATGCACAGAGGCTAGAGTGTCAGTATCACCCGATGAAGCGAGCACACACATGACGACCCAGGAGCGGCCCGATGAAGAAGAAAAAGTCCGTGATGAAGCAGCGGTCCCGAAAAAAGGAGAAGTCTACAGTGATTAACAAGGTGTTAACCGATTTGTATTACAATCCTACCAGTCCAGCCGCGTATAGCGCTGTGGGAGCGTTGGCTCGAGCGGCCCATTCTCAAGGCATAGTCTGGTTAAAAACCCAAGACACCTATAGTTTACATCGAGCCGCCCGACGCCATTTTCGCCGTAACCGAGTGATCGTCGGAGGGATAGACGCGCAATGGCAGGCGGATTTAGTGGACATGAGTCGATTTGCACCTGACAATGATGGACATCGATACATATTGACCTGTATCGATATTTTATCCAAGTATGCCTGGGTACTACCCATTCGCACCAAAACAGGAGAGAATCTCATAGGAGCGTTTCAGCAGATTTTCAAGACGGGACGCAAACCTCTTTATTTACAAACAGATGAAGGCACAGAATTTCTCAACCGACCCTTTCAAGCCTTTCTTAAGAAACAGAAGGTATTTTTCTTTCATACGTACAACGAGACGAAAGCTTCGGTAGTGGAACGTTTCAATCGTACCTTCAAAGGACGCATGTACAAGTATTTTACTGCCCAAAACACTCGACGCTACCTGGATGTATTACCTCAACTGGTCCAAGGCTATAATCGCGCCTATCATCGCAGTATCCAGCGAGCGCCCCGTGATGTGACGCAACGAACATCAAGTGCGTGCTACGCTGTACTCCTCCAATCCCCCCTCACTGACGGCACCCCGGTACAAACGTGGGGATATGGTTCGAATCAGTAAAGTGAAAGGTCAATTTGAGAAAAGTTACTTGCCCAACTGGAGTGACGAGCACTTTGTCATCGTTCGCCATAAACCTCGACAGCCACACGTCTATCAACTGGAAGATCTACAAGGAGAGAGACTGCAAGGCACGTTTTACGAGGCAGAATTACAACCTATAGTGAAAACACAGAAAGACTACTACACGGTGGAAAAGATTTTGAAAACGGAACATCGCCGTGGTATTCCCTATCATCTCGTCAAATGGCAAGGATGGCCTCGTTCGTTTAATTCCTGGGTGTCCGGCCGTGACATGAAACGTCTATAAATTCTAACGCCTATCACCACCCGCCTTCAGTGTAGGCTTGTACCATGGATAGTACACGTCTACCCTTACTATTACGAACTCGAAAAGCACAAGTGGGTACTCTAGTGTGTGTAATAGTGGTTTTGGGTACGTTATTTACAGGCGTGTTCTACGATTTGACGACCGTGATATCCTGTTTGAACACCCTGCGTTCTCCGTCATCTACCACTTCCACCACGACGCTGCCTACGCCAGCCAAGACGTCAAGGGTTCGCCACGTATCAACCCAGACACCCACCACATCGTCTATTCCAGCCACCACCACCACGTCACCCTTTACCCGCTACATCGACCTATCCACCACGACGTCCCGTACTCCTACTCCAACTCCACGTCATCCTACGTCATCCCTAAGAAGCCACGATCCTTCCACTCCATCACCACCCTCTAGTACCACCACGCCGCTAAACATAGTTGCAGTGGATCCCCGTGAATCACAACGTTTACCCCGACAACGGTACCCATTCGAGTACGATCCCCGGCAGCCCCGACAACTGGGGTGGGCTTCTAAACGTCGAGCGCAAATCACCAAATAAAGAAAACGATGGATCCGCGATGGCAGCATCCTTTCACGTGCCTCATCGCTGGACCGACAGGGTCGGGAAAAACGCACTTTGTTCAACGTCTCATCCAACACGGGTCAGCCCTGATTTCACCCCCTCTAGCGCGCATCCTGTGGTGTTATGGCGCTTGGCAACCCGCGTACGAGGCACTGGCCCGTGCCCCAGGACTCACCTTAGTGGAAGGCTTACCGCCTGAAGATACACCCCAAGACACTTTGGTGGTGGTCGACGATCTCATGACGGAAACGGACAGTCGAATCACCCGTCTCTTTACCAAAGGCAGCCATCATCGTCGGTTGAGCATCATCTACATCGTACAGAATCTCTTCAGTAAGAACAAAGAACACAGGAACATTAGTTTGAATGCTCAGTATGTGGTGTTATTCAAAAACCCCAGAGACGCTTCCCAAATTACCCACCTGGCTCAACAGATGTACCCTAAAAACACGGCCTTTGTACGAGAAGCCTTTGAAGATGCGACCCAACCTGCGCACGGGTATCTACTCATCGACTTGAAACAAGACACGCCCTCACCCCTGCGATTGCGTACCCTCATTTTTCCCGGCGAGGTACAGACGGTGTACACACCCAAATGAGAAAAGAGGATAAAAGATAAAAGAAGAAGACAACGTACTCGAACCCTCATTCCTCATCATGTCTGCACGCGTACGCAAGCACGCACCGGCTTTGCGCGTATTACGCAGCGCGCCTCCGGAGGTGGGCCGGGCCCTGGTGCGCGGCGCGGATGCCGACTTGGTACGGTGTTTGTGTGAAGTAGCTCATAATGTGTTAAAAGGCAATGTTCCACTCAGTCCTCTGCAGAAAGGGAAATTGCAACGGCACAAGGCGGGTCTCCGAACGTTGGTCAAGAAGACGGGCAGTGTCAAGAAAAAGAAACAGGTGTTACAGCGAGGTGGATTTCTCGGCGCACTCCTCGCTCCCTTAGCCGCTACTGTACTGGGCCCGTTACTCGGTTCCATCTTGGGACGCTAACATGGAACATACGAAAAAAATGATGCTGGTCGAACCTCGACTGTTACAGAGTTTGCAATCCCCCTATCCCGTACCGGCCACAGTGCAACAACTCCAGTCTCTGGATGAAGAGATGAATAGTATACTGCAACGTCGACTTCCCGATCACGAGAAAATTCAACTCTACCATCATACGCTGAACCAGTACCAGACGTTTATGGATCAATATAGAGGGAGCGGGAGTACACAACCACTACCTACCACCACCACGCCCACCACACTGACATCCCTACCACCACCACCACCGTCATCCTCGGCCTCACCTGAGCTGGAACAGGAAGTGTTGGCCAGTGTGCCTAAAGCCTACAAGACCAAGGCGCGTTTATTGTTGGACCGGGTGAAACAGAATGCCGATATGGGTTGGAACGCGGAAGGAAAACTGCTGATTCGCAACCAAGTGGTGCCGGGGTCTCATATGACGGATTTGATCAACGATATGGTCCGTTCTCGCAAACACTCTAATCCCCCGGGCTGGGAAGCCTTTGCTCAGGGATTAAAAGACACACACACCCCTCAAGAATTGGTAGGAAATAGTGAACGCTGGAAGTGGATGCAAGACCCCTCTCGACGTCTCCCCACTACCCGGGAACGTGAATGGCAACCGCAGACACCGCCCAAAACACCCTCACGGCGATTTCACCCCTATGCCTCCCCTATACCGACCACACCACAGCCACGACGATCACGACGCCGAGGTAAGGCGCCCAAGGCCTGGGAACCCTACTAAGGGCACCCTACTAAGGGGTGACCCCTATAAAAACCCGGTGCAGAAGCCAGAACAACTCAGTCGTTGTCGTCATGTTTTACCTGATGTTGCCCAGTAATAGCTCATTCGACGTGTTTCCTGACAACACCTTGACCAAGTATGTCACTCAATTACCCCAACCGTTACATTTACCGGGACGCTGGGAATGTGGACTGGTGGATATTCAATACCCTTACTCATGGTACAACGTACAAGACCAAGAAGTATGGTACGAAGTGACCTACGAAGATAAAGTCTACAAACTCACTCTCCCCCAAGGCCAATACGATACGCCGCAGAAGTTCATAGAGGGTCTGAATGGCTTGATGGAGTACAAGGCCCTAAAGTTCAGCACGAGTGATCCAACACGCCTGATAGCCTTGCGCTTCAAGAGAAACATATTCTTCGATGTCAACGTACACAACGACAAGAGCTCTATCATGCTGACCGCTAACGTGAAGGTGAAACTCAGTCCTACACTACAGCAAATGTTAAGGCTGCCTTACAGCGTCTACAAGGGAGCCACCATTGCCAACGGGACTTATTTGATGGATATGAAAGTAGGTATGTACGCACTGTACGTCTACTCGGATGCCGTGGACAGCCATATTGTGGGTGATGTGAACACACCTCTGTTACGGGTGGTGCCCATTAGCAAGACGTATGGCGAACAAGCCACCGAGAGTTTCAACCATATAATGTACCTGCCCGTACGACATACCGATATCAACACGATCACGGTGGATATAAGAGATGACACGGGACGTCCGATCCCATTCGAACGAGGAAAAGTGGTGCTGACACTTGCTTTCCGACAAGCTCGCTCTCCTCACTTCGTATAATGTACGTGCCTTACCAGTGCCATACGCCCAGCTATGCCGACTACTACAAGAAACAAACGGGAGGAAGCTTGCCCATGTTTAGCGGGGCACGCATGCAACGCGGTCACGGATTGGGAAACATACTGGGAAGCATTGTGAAAACGTTTTTACCCATGGTGACACGGGGTGTGAAAGCGGTGGGAAAACAAGCGGTACGCAGTGGATTGCGTGGCCGGTGATGTGATGGAAGGCACAGCACCCCGACAAGCCTTGAAACGCCGGGCTAAAGAAGCGGGCAGCGTCTTGATCGCCAAAGCCCTTAAAAGACAAAGACCGACACTCCCCAGATTCATTCAACGTCCAACACACCGACGACGCACACCCCAGAGCAGGAGGAGAAGGACTAAGCCCCAGAAGAAAAAGAAGAAGAGAAGTAGGAGAGACATCTTCGCATAATGGCATTCATTCACTCCGAGTCATGTCCGTCTACCAACAGTGAATTGGATGTGTGGACTATTCCACCCACCCAAACGAGTATAGCCGAAGGACGTTGGGTAGAACATCGACCCCTGGCTAGCCTGACGGGGGTGGGGCCCGTGGAATTTACCATTGAAAACAAAGATACGGCCTACCTGGATTTAGCCCACACCTACTTGTACGTGAAAGCCAAAATAACGGACATGGACGGGACGGACATAGAGGACGATGCGGTAGTAGGCCCGGTGAATCTTTGGCTGCACTCCTTGTTCCAACAGGTGGATATAGGTCTGAACGATAAACTCATCAGTACGTCCACCAATACGTACCCGTACCGAGCCTACATGGAAACGCTGTTGTCGTACGGTATTGATGCCAAAGAATCACACTTACAAGCTGAGCTGTACTTCAGGGATAGACCCGGACACCTGGACACCATAACCGGTGGCAATGCTGGGTTCACGGCACGCAAAGGACTGGCAGCCGGAAGCAAGTCCATCGATATGATGGGACGACTGCACGCCGATCTGTTCATGCAAGACCGCTACATGATGAACGGTGTATCCATCAAGATCAAGTTGATCCGGTCCTTACCCACGTTCGCCTTAATGGCCGGTGGAGAGGGAGATATCCATTACCATATCGTCATTGAAGATGCAGCCCTGTTTGTCCGTACGGTAGATTTGCAACAGGGCGTGTTGCTGAGTCACATGGAAGCCTTATCGAAAAAACCAGCCCTGTACCCCATCCGACGCGTAAAGACCAAGGTGTTCTCTGTGCCAACAGGTACGATGATGGCCAATCGTGAAAATTTATTTCTAGGGGATCTGCCTAAACGTCTTACCCTGGCGTGTGTGACCAACACCGCATTCAATGGAAATTGGGCTGAGAATCCGTTCAAATTTGAACATTTCAACATTAACTTTGTGGCACTGCACGTGGCCGGCCATCAAATTCCAGCCCGTCCATTACAACCGGACTTTACTAACGGAAACTATGTGCGGACCTACCTGAACCTGTTTACAGCCACAGGACAAAACAACCAGGACGAAGGCAATACCATCAGTCGAGACGACTTTAGGCATGGGTACACATTGTTCGCCTTTGACCTCACCCCCACCTTGGAACACGATCATCAACTGGCTTTGCTGAAGAAAGGAAACCTACGGTTGGAACTGCGTTTCTCCGCCCCTCTACCCAGCACCATTAACGTGATTTGCTACGCCGAGTTTGATAACGTCATCAGCGTGGATCAGCAAAGAAACGTGCTGTGTGACTACGCCAGCTAACATGGATACAGAGCAGCTGATGGACATACTCCAGCGAGATCCCAAGATCCCCTTTCGAGGTGTGTTTCCACGCAATGTGTTTCCTACCCACTCCACCACCCCAGCAGCCTACATCCTGAATACAGACACGAGGAGTCGACCCGGTGAACATTGGATAGCTGTGTACGTGGACACCCAAGGCCAAGGCGAATACTTTGATTCCTACGGACTTGCACCCTTACATGCCGATTTGGTGAAATTCATGGACGTCTCTACTACAGAGTGGCGTTGGAATACTCAAAGATTACAAGGCCCCTTGAGTAGTGTGTGCGGACAGTACTGTGTGTTTTATCTCACTCACCGGAGTAGAGGACATTCTATGCCTACCATTGTACATATGTTTGATGATTATTGCCAAGCCGAAGACCGTGATGTCCTCGTCTATGACTGGACGGCCTCTCGTTTTAATGTGCATGCTCCATTTCTCTGGTTAACTTAAAAAAATGTACTGCGCGCAGACCCCCCTTGTTTATTATTGTTATGACGTTGTTGTTCTGACGTTCATTGTTGAAATAAATTGATGAAAAAACACAAAAAATGATTTGACTTTCTTCTCTCTTTATTTAAGTCAACAAGAATGAGTTACTGACACTATATACAAATAGAATACAGGGTACAAATAGTAGGGAATGTACACATAGAATAGTAGTAGTGATTAAGGTACAAAAAAAGTTCTGTCAGGAGTAGGATTCGAACCTACGCCAGCATTCGCTGACCAGCACTTACGCACCGGCGCCTTAGACCACTCGGCCATCCTGACTTTTACAGTTTTATAACTCGTGTATCCACAGTTAGTGTTCCACATTTTACAAGTCCAAGTAGGTAGTGCTCACACCGTCGGCCAATACTTTTCGTTTGGGATAAAAGAAAGTAAAGGCGTCTCTTTGCTGGATATAGGTGCGCATCTGGTGGTCCACCACGCGGAATCCTCGGTTAGTGCCACTCGCACTGGCCTGGCTTTGCAACACACGCAAGTAGAGAGCTTTGTCGATGTGGGGATCGCGCCGGCTCACCCCTTTACAACTAAATTTATTTTCCGCGCCTCCATCTCCGCCGTAACAGTAGTAGGTCTTAGAGGAGAGCGCAATCATAACATCCCCGCTCCACTCCAGCTTGAAGAGCCCGGGTGTCCGCTTATCGTAGGTGTAGTGATCGCGTCGGGGTAGCCACTGGTCCCGTTCCGCCTCATACTGATCCCTTAACTCGGGTTTGACGAGTGACTCACAGTCCGGGTGGGAAACGGCCATGTAGGCCGAATCTGTGTCCATTTCCATGAGTTGCCAGTCTGACGCATTAAAATAGACACCCATAAAATCATAGAGGAATTCCAGCATCCTCAGCTTGGCCACCTGATAGACCATACATCCAATCTGCAGGGGTAAATTGTACCGGATAGTCTTCTTGGCTGAAGTGACTTCATAAGTGTCGTCATCGATCACCTCCACGGACCGAAATAGAGGAGAATTGACTTTTTTGCGGGCTTAGGTAGTATTACAAATGTTCACGTTGACGTGCTTATCCTGGTTAGTTACGGTTTTTCCATAATAACCATTCCCAGTGAGTTTCCAACATTCAGCCATGATGGCCTGACTCGGGTCTTCATCACCTTGACGACGGGCCTTCGTCACGAGGTCGGCATTCTCCGCAAAACAAGCCTCAGGTACGTACTGGATTACCTGATAGATTTGAGTAATTTCCAAACCGTGGTTCATGTACCACTGCAGTAAGGGGGTGCCCAGCAAGATTTTCTCGGCCCACATACTCCCAATCAACATGCGGCGCGGTTTAGGCAAACACTCGTGTTGCTCCGCATAGGCGCCCATGGTCTCTCCAATGTCAGCCCGACCCACCAGCGTGTTCTTGAAGATAGGCGGACACTGGGCGAAGAGGGACTTGAGAGTGTCGGGAACATGCAAATCGCATTCTACAAAGCCGTAGAGCTGCCCCGAACGAATGGCGTCCAACATCTGTGGCAGACTCAGCAGTCGCCGACGACTCAAGGGGTACTCACGTTCTTTTAGGAACCGTTGTAAATGGGGCAGGGCCTGGCACATCGTGTGAAATTCACACTCCCACATTTCAATCAGATGGTATCCTCGCTCTTTCACATAATCACCGTTGGCCACCACTTCTTCCCGTAATTCTTGCGGTGTTTTTCCACGTCGCTCATTGAAGCGTCCAGCGCTGAAATGACATTCGTGGCCGTGCCAGTAACAGCCATAAAACTGGAAAACGGTCGGTGTTCCTTGTACAAGGGCAAACCCATCGACGGGGAGTCGGCGATCTCCTATACGCTTCTCTGTGGCGTTGGTCTGGTGACGTATATAAATTCCCCGTCGATAGGCTTCCCAGTCCAACCACTGGTCGGCGAGATGTTTGTACGGCGTCCGTTGCGGTGTGAAATGTTGACCGTCTGCCCACCAACGCGTATAATGCCCGCTGGGCATGGGTTGTGCGAGCGACCACAGATACAGGGCATTGGCGTCAAATCCAATGATTTTGGCACAGGGTTTCCCACTGGGCAGAGTAGTCACATCCTTCTCATGGTAGCGGTGAAAAATAAGGCTAGGTCCGCCCACAATGTTCTCCTTCAGACATTCATGCATGTCTGCATCTTTTTGGTGAATCAGTGAGAAGTACGTAGGACACTCTTGAAAAAGATGGCGAAGCGCGAGACCGGGTAAACTCAAGCACTCTTTGAATATGTCCACATGCATTTGGCGACGAAAGAGTTGCACCATTTTTTCCGCCGCTTCGAGGAAGGGAACCACATCTAGGTTGTTATACCAGACCAGGAAATCTCGCAACGTCTTCATGCTGTGGCGGTTCCACACTTGTTGGAGTTCGATGTAGGTGGCCTCTGGCAGAGCTTCCCCTTTCAGGTCATTGTAAAACGCTTCCCGGGGTGGCAACTGGGTGTCTTCTAAGCGGTCCAGGCTCGTCATATAGGTGTAAGGAAAGTAACCTTTGGTTTGTGCACAGTCATAGGCTTTCACCCACTGATCATAACTGTGATTGGGTGCCAGGTAATTCCGCACATCCAGGAAACGAAGTGATGTGGTAGTGAGGGCCATATGGTTGTTGATCTTTTTGATCACCGACTTGAGGGTATCGGACTGCGCCAAGTAAGGGTAGAGAAATTCCTTCACCATGTTCAAGTCGTATCGCCCCGAATTGAAGCCGAGCACCGGTAACTGACCTAGGTATTGTAGGAACCGTAACTTCAATTTCGCCGCATACGGTTTCGGTAAAGGGACATCCTGCGACTGCAGAGGCTGCGACTGGGATTCCGGCTCCGACTCGGACTCGGACTCTTCATTGTCGCTGAACGCTACACCGGGTTCAGGAATGCAGTCGTCCAGCTGGGCCAGTACGTCCTCGAACTTGGCCACCAACAATTCCGTACTGGCCGCACTGACTTCCTCTAAATACTCCATCATACGGGTGATCAACTCATGGGATTCTCCCGTGGACACGAAACACACTGGAGCAGCGTCATAGCCGGGCACGTTGGTTGAAATGCTGACACTGAGGGGAATATGGCGCTGCGTCCACTGCGTTTTAGCCGAAAACATGTCCATGGGCTCCAACAGGGCCTCAAAATCATAGCATGCCCGGAAGGGAAAATAACGATCCACCTCCGGTATCATCACACCCTCATCGACCAGTTCCTGGAAAATAGTAGGTGCATTATGATACACTCCACCCGGATATACTCGCTTGACACTGTTGTCACAGATTTTCTCGTGGCGATGTAAGTCGTAAGACTTTTTAAACACACGATGGCATTGGGCACAACTGAAAGACTGAGCGTACTGGTTCATATTGTAAATGAGTGAAAAATGACTCACGCCATTGTCATCGAACACATTGACTTTCATCGTAGCAGCATACCGTTCTGTTGATCGCCGAACCAATTCAGTCACAAATGTATCCTCCTCCTCGCATCGTAATCGATAAACAAAGATATTAATATCGAACAGTCTTTCCACGTCATCCAAATTCTTAAAGGGGACTCCACGGAAGTGCCGCTTATCCACGTCTTGCTGCTCTAAATATTGTTCCCAATAGCCATCGGTCACTGTGTCACAAGCCTTGGGGTCACACTCGTCCAGATGCACGGCCAAACACCGAAACAGGTCTTTGTAGGGCCCCTTTTGCCCTCCTGTTAATGCATACAGGCCTTTTCGATGAAGCAACCACGGGGGGAGTAGTACAGGAGCACCGATCGGGTGATCTCTCATTTTCGTGACGAAAAATGTGACGTTAGTCACCATTTCCACCAACCATTGGGTATTGGGGCGTTGCAACCGGGCCCATTCCAATGGATCCAACGTAGTCAATTGGTCGATGAGTGGCTCCAGAGAAATAGCATCCGTGATGGTGAATGGCTGGTCAAACACATACGAATTATTACTGGGATAGAAATACCGCAGTTGGTCCGTGTTTTTGTGCCGTAAGATATACCCAAATGTCACATTCAATTTAAAGGCAGTACCCTGATCTTTGAAAATGTTCTCGGCGTAAGTAGGAAGATGCG